>CM054058.1:0-193521 GCA_028641055.1 Alopecurus myosuroides
GGTCCAAATCTATGAGTTTTAATGAATGACAAAAATGCACATGAAATTGTCCTCAGACAGACCAAATTCTGTGCTATAGCTCACGAAAACTACAACATATAGGACCAAATCTACGAGTTTTAATTAATGCCATAAATGCCCATTGAATTTCCACGGACACCCAAACAGTGTGCTATAGCTCATGAATACCGCAACATAGGACCAAATAAACGAGTTTTCATGAATGCCAAAAATGCCCTTGAAATTGTCCCCGGGCCCCCAAACAGTGTACTATAGCTCACACAAACGGCGAGATAGGACCAAATCAACGAGTTCTAATGGACGCTAGAGATGCCCAGCAAATTGTGCCCGGACCCCCAAACAGTGTGCTATAGCTCACCAAAACTTCGAGAAAGGTCCAAATCTATGAGTTTTAATGAATGACAGAAATACACATGAAATTGTCCCAGACACCCAAACTGTGTGCTATAGCTCACGAAAACTACAACATAGGACCAAATCTACGAGTTTTAATTAATGCCATAAATGCCCCTGAAAGTTTCCACGGACACCCAAACAGTGTGCTATACCTCACGAATACCGCAACATAGGACCAAATCAACGAGTTTTAATGAATGCCAAAACTGCCCTTGAAATTGTCCACGGGCCCCCAAACAGTGTACTATAGCTCACACAAACCGCGAGATAGGACCAAATCAACGAGTTGTAATGAACACTAGAGATGCCCAGCAAATTGTCCCCGGACCCCCCAAACAGTGTGCTATAGCTCTCAGAAACGGAGAGGAAGGTCCAAATCTATGAGTTTTAATGAATGACAGAAATGCACATGAAATTGTGCTCAGACACCCAAATTCTGTGCTATAGCTCACGAAAACCACAACATAGGACCAAATCTACGAGTTTTAATTTATGCCATAAATGCCCATGGAATTTCCACGGACACCCAAACAGTGAGCTATAGCTCATGAATACCGCAACATTGGACCAAATAAACGAGTTTTAATGAATGCCAAAAATGCCCTTGAAATTGTCCACGGGCCCCCAAACAGTGTACTATAGCTCACACAAACGGCGAGATAGGACCAAATCAACGAGTTCTAATGGACGCTAGAGATGCCCAGGAAATTGTGCCCGGACCCCCAAACAGTGTGCTATAGCTCACCAAAACTGCTAGAAAGGTCCAAATCTATGAGTTTTAATGAATGACAGAACTGCGCATGAAATTGTCCCCAGACACACAAACTGTGTGCTATAGCTCCCGAAAACTACAACATGGGACCAAATCTACGAGTTTTAATTAATGCCATAAATGCCCATGGAATTTCCACGGACACCCAAACAGTTTGATATAGCTCATGAATGCCGCAACATAGGACCAAATGTACGAGTTTTAATGAATGCCAAAAATGCCCTTGAAATTGTCCCCGGGCCCCCAAACAGTGTACTATAGCTCACACAAACGGCGAGATAAGACCAAATCAACGAGTTCTTGTGAATGCTAAAGATGCCCAGCAAATTGTCCCCGGACCCCAAAACTGTGTGCTATAGCTCTCAGAAACTGCGAGAAAGGTCCAAATCTATGAGTTTTAATGAATGACAGAAATGCACATGAAATTGTCCTCAGACACCCAAACTGTGTGCTATAGCTCACGAAAACTACAACATAGGACCAAATCTACGAGTTTTAATTAATGCCATAAATGCCCATGGAATTTCCACGGACACCCAAACAGTGTGCTATAGTTCATGAATACCGCAACATAGGACCAAATCTACGAGTGTTAATGAATGCCAAAAATGCCCTTGAAATTTCCCCGGGCCCCCAAACAGTGTACTATAGCTCACACAAACGGCGAGATAGGACCAAATCAACGAGTTATGGTGAATGCTAAAGATGCCCAGCAAATTGTCCCCGGACCCCCAAACTGTGTGCTATAGCTCACCAAAACTGTGAGAATTGTCCAAATCTATGAGTTTTAATGAATGGCAGAAATGCACATGAAATTGTCCGAGACACCCAAACTGTGTGCTATAGCTCACGAAAACTACAACATAGGACCAAATCTACGAGTTTTAATTAATGCCATAAATGCCCCTGAAAGTTTCCACGGACACCCAAACAGTGTGCTATACCTCACGAATACCGCAACATAGGACCAAATCAACGAGTTTTAATGAATGCCAAAAATGCCCTTGAAATTGTCCATGGGCCCCAAACAGTGTACTATAGCTCACACAAACCGCGAGATAGGACCAAATCAACGAGTTCTAATGAACGCTAGAGATGCCCAGCAAATTGTCCCCGGACCCCCCAAATAGTGTGCTATAGCTCTCAGAAACTGCGAGAAAGGTCCAAATCTATGAGTTTTAATGAATGACAGAAATGCACATGAAATTGTCCTCAGACACCCAAATTATGTGCTATAGCTCACGAAAACTACAACATATAGGACCAAATCTACGAGTTTTAATTAATGCCATAAATGCCCATGGAATTTCCACGGACACCCAAACAGTGTGCTATAGCTCATGAATACCGCAACATAGGACCAAATAAACGAGTTTTAATGAATGCCAAAAATGCCCTTGAAATTGTCCACGGGCCCCCAAACAGTGTACTATAGCTCACACAAACGGCGAGATAGGACCAAATCAATGAGTTCTAATGGACGCTAGAGATGCCCAGGAAATTGTGCCCGGACCCCCAAACAGTGTGCTATAGCTCACCAAAACTGCGAGAAAGGTCCAAATCTATGAGTTTAATGAATGACAGAACTGCACATGAAATTGTCCCCAGACACACAAATTGTGTGCTATAGCTCCCGAAAACTACAACATGGGACCAAATCTACGAGTTTTAATTAATGCCATAACTGCCCATGGAATTTCCACGGACACCCAAACAGTGTGATATAGCTCATGAATACCGCAACATAGGACCAAATGTACGAGTTTTAATGAATGCCAAAAATGCCCTTGAAATTATCCCACGGCCCCCAAACAGTGTACTATAGCTCACACAAATGGCGAGATAGGACCAAATCAACGAGTTCTTGTGAATGCTAAAGATGCCCAGCAAATTGTCCCCGGACCCCAAAACAGTGTGTTATAGCTCACCAAAGCTACGAGAAAGCTCCAAATCTATGAGTTTTAATGAATGACAAAAATGCACATGAAATTGTCCCCATACACCCAAACTATGTGCCATAGCTCATGAAAACTACAACATAGGACCAAATCTACGAGTTTTAATTAATGCCATAAATGTCCAGGAAAGTTACCACGGACACCCAAACAGTGTTAATGAATGCCAAAAATTGTCCACGGGCCCCCAAACAATGTACTATAGATCACACAAACATATAGCATTTTTTTCATTCATTAAATCTCATAGATTTAGACCTTTCTCGCAGTTTTGGAGAGCTATAGCACATTCTTTGAGGGGTCCGGGGACAATTTGCTGGAAATCTCTTGCATTTATCAGAAGTCGTAGATTTGCTCCTATGTTGCGGTATTCGTGAGCTATAGCACACTGTTTGGGTGCCCGTGGAAACTTTCATGGGCATTTATGGCATTAATTAAAACTCATAGATTTAGACATTTCTCGCAGTTTTGGAGAGCTATGACACACTGTTTAGGGGTACCGGGAGAAATAGCTGGGAATTTCGAGCATTCATCAGAACTCGTTGATTTTGTCCTATCTCGAGGTTTGTGTGAGCTATAGTACACTGTTTGGGGGGCCAGGGACAATTTCAAGGGCATTTTTGGCATTCATTGAAACTCGTAGATTTTGTCCTCTGTTGCGGTATCCGTGAGCAACAGCACACTGTTTGGCTGTCCGTGGAAATTTCATGGGCATTTATGGCAATAATTAAAACTCGTAGATTTGATCCTATGTTGTAGTTTTCGTGAACTATAGCACACAGTTTGGGTGTCTGGGACAATTTCATGTGCATTTATGTCATTCATTAGAACTCAAAGATTTGGACTTTCCTCGTGGTTTAGAGAGCTATAGCATACTGTTTGGGGGTCCGGGGACAATTTGTTGGGCATCTCTAGCATTCATCAAAACTCGTTGATTTGGTCCTATCTCGCGGTTTGTGTGAGCTATAGTACACTGTTTGGGGGCCCTGTTCATTTGCAATCGGCCGATTTCGCTCGAATTAATGCATTAGGGTTCTACAAGGGCTCGAGAAGGACGAGGTGAACCGAACAGTAGTGGCGCCGCTACTAAACATCATTGATGAGTTGCGCCGATGAGCATGACTACGACGGACGGAGCACGGCTGTCGCACCCGGACTTCTAGAGGATACTCGCAGTTCCGTTGAACAGTAGTTGCTTGGATTACGGGGCTTACCGGCACCCGCATCTCTTACGAGTAGGCCAACACAAGTATGTGTGACAACCAACCCCTACTGTTCATCGTCTACGTAAACCATCCCATAGAAATCAGGATACTACCATTGACGTACTTCATACCATACACACATGGTACGTCAACGGCGTTGAACAAAATGATAGCACAACAGATCTCTAAGACACAAATAAATAGAAATAAGTTGCAAATAGCTCTCACTAGAGCAGAGATAGCAAATACAGTCATCCAGAGGACACATGTCCCAACATATCATCATTACAACACAGCGGAAGCATTCAAAAGGTCTGAGTACGGACAAATCCAAATAGGCTTAAGAAGCCGGGAATGAACGGAAAACGGAGCCCATCCACGTAGTCTCGGATCCTACACGGGTCCGCTATCTACTCGTCAGCAGCATCGTCAAACTCCACGTAGTAGCCATCACGGGGATCCTCGTAAGCGTAGTCTACGGAAACCACAGCCCCAAAGGGGTCAGTATAACAACGTACTGGCAAGCAAGACTCACAGTTCACCAAAGTGTAACCCTTCAACACCAAGCACAGATGCTTTGGGTTCAACGGAAGAAAAGGGGATACAAAAGATGCGGCAGCTGGCTGCTCCAACCAACTACAGAAACATACTACAACTTCCGGCTAACAGAAAGGAGATAAGATAGCGTATCGTAACCAACTATAACTAACCACCAAACAAACCCATCCTGGATCTCGCCCCTTATCCAAAGAAGCAGTCCGAGGATAACTCACACAGTTGGATTAATGATGGTTCAGATTGTTGTGTCAATAAGCCTATTACTAGTCAGATTGTTAATCATTAGGTGTAAGTTGTTCTGAGTACTTGTTAGCCAGTACTTTCACCAAGTCAACCATAACCGCGGAAAACACGGCTTCTCGAGAAGATTTATCCCTGCAGGGGTGCACCAATTTGGCCGTACACGTAAGAATATCCCGCCAGATGGGAATCAAACCCCCCAAGCGAGGCACTCTACACAACTCAACTCTTCTTCGCATCAAGCCCAAAGAACCACGTGTTGTGCGTGCGCGGCTAATCGAGCCCCACGAAGAAAAGGGGACCCTCATAGCACTCTAAGACCACGCCGCCCTAAATGCCGACTACAAGAATTCCACCCTGGCCTCGGGTCGTACCTGCATATGAGTGCATCAAATGGAAAGCCCGAACTAAGTGTGGCGATTTGGACGAGATGTGAATCGAATCAAATTGAGGTGGGCGCCCATACACGCTTCCCACATGCGGTTAGTGCGCTCATCATGGATCAGTAGACAAGACCCTTTTCCTAATTAGGGTCGACACTAGTAGGCCTCAAAACCACGCCGGGCCTCCTGCCGGTGCCTTATCAGCAAATTATTATTACCTCAAAATTAACAGATGGTTGTTTAACATCGAGCCCCAGAACATAATAAAAATAAGGTAACAGAAAGTAACGGACAACAGACTCGAGCAGTAACAACCCTAAGCATGCTAGTAAGACACGGGCAACAAGCAATGGGGTTATAGGTGTGGAGGTGAGGCTATATCAGGGTTAAAGGATAACATGTGATAGGTTCGTAACAGAAGCAACTATTCATAGGGCTAGCAGAAATAGACAACAGAAAGTATCGGTATCCAATGTTGAGAGGAACACAATGGTTCATGTGAGTGAATACTTGCCTGCAAACTCAGCAGCCTGGTACTGAGCTAGATCCTCAGAAGGGGTGTCGTAAGTATCGTCTGTCTCAACGTCGTCGTCTATCCGAGAAGAAGCAAAGAAACAACGCAGAGAGACAAACAATCAATAACATGGCATAGTGCACAATCATGGGATGATGCATGACCATTTAATTGATGCATAGAGATAAACTAGTTGACATGGTAACATAACATGATTAAATGGACCCACATGCAACTTGGATTGCATATGGAAAGCCCAAGAATTATGGTTGAAATAATTGTTTTACAACTAAACATCATGTGTAAGTGAATTATCATGATGCATGGATGAAGAAAACAACAAGAAAACAACAATGGGAACAATTTAAAATAAGGTTTACCAAGTTTGGGATTTTATTTATAAAGTTATGGAATTTTGGTTCCTTAAAGGTGTTACACAAGCATTTGTTGTTTTCACCAATTTAAATTGTTCAAAATAGATAACAAAGTTCATATTTGAAAATAACACACAATTTTAGGTGGATTACATGTTTCAATTATTGAAAAAGGAATTACAATGATTTAATTATGAATTAAACAAGTTTAAACAAGATTTAAATGAATTTAAAACAAGTATGAATTTATTTGAATTTTTATTTGTTCAAAACATTAATTCAAATTCATATTAGAAAAGTTTATACTTTTCTAGTTTGAAAACATATTTTATAAGTTCAAAAATAATTTAATTTGAGCAAGTTATGAATTTAGCAAATTTAAATGATTTAAACAAGGTTTAAATTATTTAAGCAATTTTAATTATTCAAAACATGGAACAAAATTTATATTTGGAAAGGTGGTTCAAAATAGCATGGAAAACATATTTAATTTGTGTGATTTGAATTAAGTTTGAATTATTTATGGAATTAACCAAAATCAAGATGATTTGTTTGAATTTGAAATTTGAATACATTTAAAATATTCAAAACAGAAAACAAATGATGTAATCATGTAGAGAATTAAATTTGGTGCGGTGTACATATTTTATTTATATTATTTGGAGTTAGAAAATAAAAGTTATTTGCATTTTATTTCTAGGGACTAATCTGTAAAAGAGAAAGGATTTAAATTTAAAAGAAACTGGGCAGAAAACAATTTTCACTGCGCAGTGGCCTAACCTGGGCCACTGCCAGCGGGCCATGGCCAGCGTGGCGCTGCGTGGCAGCACACGTGGCCACCCAGGTCACTGGCAGGTGGGCCACGGGCGCGGGGATTAAATCCCAAAAAGATGCGCGCGGGGGGCTCGAACCCTGGCCACAGCGTTGCGTGCAGTGGTGCGTTACCACTGCGGTGTGCGATTCAGTTTTGACAGTAAGGGGTGCGCGGACAGGTTAAGGTTTAGTTACGCTAACTGAATTTTTTGGCGATGCGTTCTGAACTTTTCGTCAGAGAGAAACGGGGGCCGGCGGCGAGCTGCTGCCGCGTGCTGTTGCTCGCTGAGGGGTGCTGTGGTGATGCGCGCGTGCGTGTGCTTGTGCTCGTGCAAGTGCAGAGAGGAGGGAGCCGAGGACGCTGCGCTCACCGTCGTTGTAGAGGTAGCAGAGGCTCGACGGCGAGGTGGACATACGACGGCGGCGGGAGCACGGATGGCGGCGGCGTTGCAGAACCCCTCCTTGCTCACTGCGGTGTCGAAGGGATAGAGGGGACAGCGGGGAGCTCGTTCCGGTTGCTAACCCGCACGGAGGCTAACCCTACCGGCGGAGAACATCGTGGATTCAGACACGGTGGCGCTCGGGGTGGTTCCAGAGAGGTGGATGGTTGCAGAGATGGAGGAAACGGGGGGGAAAACGGCGGCGAGAGGGAGATAGGTGGAGATAGGGTGGTCTAGGGCACCGAGGGGGAACCCTAGGGTTTATAAGGAGGAGGTGATCGCCTCCTGGCCGTTCTGCTCGCCGTACGGCGATGTGGACGCGCCGGATGGCCGCCGTACAGAGAGAAGAAGGGCGAAGGGGTATGGGCCGTGGGGGAAAAGATTGGTGGGCTGGGCCTGCGTGGGTGCACAGCCCACTGCCCCTCTCTCTCTCTCTCGTTTTGTTTTATTTTTTTTTGCTGTTCCTTTTTTTCTTTTTTGCTGATTTGAAATAGGGAAGAAAAGCTAGGGTTTTTGGGTTAGAAATTTTTAGGGAAATTTTTGTAACAACTCTTTATTGTAACAGCAACATGCACATGCTTTGGTTTTTTCAAATATCCCAAAATATTTTGCTGTTTGTAATTTGGTCGAAATTTGAATGAATTTTGAGATTAAGTGATTTATTAAAAAACAAAATTTAAATAGTTTGAACCTTGTAGTTTAATTGAAACAAAAGGATTAGAATTGTTTTGTAATTCTCATAAATCCAACATGGTTGCTGTTTGGAAGAAGATGTAATTGAATTTTGAAAAGAATTTGAGTTAAGTGAGTTATTTAAATAAAATAACAAGTTAATAGTTGAGCTTTATATTTTAATAGAAACAAATAGCTGTTTTTATTTGAATATTTCTATTTGAAAATTGTAACATAACAAGTATGAACAATTTGATTTGGAAATTGGTTTGAATTTGAAATAGAAAACAATTGAAAACAGATGCAAAACAAATGCAAACAAAATATAGGGTATGATGACATGATGCAAAACTTTATTAAAACAAGAAGCAAACATTGTAGGGGTGTTTTCATACTTGGGATGTTACAAAATGCCCCCCTTGAAGGAATCGCGGCCCGAGATTCCTACTGAGAAGTGAAAAGGTCCGGATACTTCTTGCGAAGATCCTCTTCGGTCTCCCACATTGCCTCTTTATCGGAATGATGGGACCACTGGACTTTCAAGAACTTGGTGCTCTTGTTGCGAGTCTTACGCTCGGTCTCATCGAGAATACGAACAGGGTGCTCCTCATAAGATAGATCTTCTTGCAGTTCAATGGAATCATGATCAACCGCACGATCTGGATCTTTGAAACACCTCTTGAGTTGTGACACGTGAAACACATCGTGCACCTTGGATAGCTTTTCTGGAAGTTCAATACGATAGGCATTTTCCGCACGCCTTGAGAGAATGTTGAAAGGACCAATGTATCTTGGTGCAAGCTTTCCTTTCACACCAAAACGATGAGTGCCTCTAAGGGGAGTTACACGGAGATATGCTTTGTCACCAGGTGCATAGATCATATCCCTGTGCTTGCTGTCATAGTAGCTTTTCTGACGAGACTGAGGAATCTTGAGATTGTCATGAATGATGCGAACTTTCTCTTCGGCTTCCTTAACAATGTCATACTAAGAGTGAACGTTCACCAGCTCCAGACCAATTGATTAGACTCCTGCATCTGTGGCCATACAGAGCTTCAAATGGTGCCATGCCTAGGCTTGCCTGGAAACTGTTGTTGTAGGAGAATTCAGCATATGGAAGGCAATCCTCCCATTTCATGCCAAATGAGAGACCACACGCTCTGAGCATATCCTCGAGAATCTGATTGACTCTTTCGACTTGCCCTTGAGACTGAGGGTGATAGGCTGTGCTGAACAGAAGTTTGGTGCCCAAAGCTTGTTGAAAGCTTTTCCAGAAATGAGAAGTGAATATGCTTCCACGGTCTGAGCTTATTTCCAATGGAACACCATGAAGAGGAACAATCTTTGCTGTGTATAGCTCTGCTAACTGGCTAGCTGAGATTGTTTCTTTGACAGCAAAGAAGTGAGCTACTTTAGTGAGACGATCAATGACAACGAAGATTGCATCGTTGCCCTTCTTGGACTTTGGAAAACCAGTGACGAAGTCCATTTCAATCATGTCCCACTTCCACTCAGGAATTTTCAGAGGTTGGAGAAGACCGGCCGTTTTCTGATGAACTGCCTTAACACGTTGACAAACGTCGCATTCAGAAACGTATTGAGCAATTTCACGTTTCATGCCAGGCCACCAATACAGTGTCTTGAGATCCTGGTACATCTTTGTACTTCCAGGGTGGATGGAGAGAGGAGTTTCATGAGCCTCCTTGAGAATGACATCTTTGAGACTTTGAACTTGAGAAACTGCAATGCGTCCTTCGAAGAACACAGTTCCTTTGTCATCAATTGAGAAGGACTTAAATTTCTCCTTGCCTTCTTTGATGTGTTCTACCATCTTCTTGATTTCAGCATCACGAAGTTGTTCAGAACGAATCTTGTGCTCGAGAGTTGGACTGGCTATCAAGCTTGCAAGATAGCCTTGAGGAACAAGACCAAGGTTCAGCTTCTGGAATTCTTCATGAAGTGGAGGTTGGCTTTCCATGATCATGAGATTATTGCAGTACGACTTGCGACTGAGAGCATCGGCCATAACATTAGCCTTGCCTGGAGTGTAAGAAATGGTAAGATCAAAATCTTTAATCTTTTCAATCCATCTCCTTTGCCTGAGGTTTAGATCTGGTTGAGTGAAGATGTATTTCAGACTCTTGTGATCGGAAAAGATTTCAGTGCGATTACCCAACAAGTATTGCCTCCATTTCTTGAGGGCAAACACAACTGCTGCAAGTTCTAGGTCATGAGTTGGATAATTGAGATCATGTGCATTCAACTGACGTGAAGCATAAGCCACAACTTGACGTTCTTGCATAAGAACTGCACCTAGACCTTGGAGAGATGCATCGCAGAATATCTGAAAAGGTTTTCTAGTATCTGGGCCAACCAGAACTGGTGTAGAAGTGAGTTTAGTCTTCAGGAGATTGAAACTTTCATCACATTGTGGAGACCAAACGAACTTCTTGTCCTTCTTTGTGAGATCAGTGAGAGGTT
Source organism: Alopecurus myosuroides (assembly GCA_028641055.1). Classification (NCBI taxonomy): domain Eukaryota; kingdom Viridiplantae; phylum Streptophyta; class Magnoliopsida; order Poales; family Poaceae; genus Alopecurus; species Alopecurus myosuroides. Next base: position 10,825 of record CM054058.1, read on the forward strand.
TGGCAATCTTGGAGAAATTTTGGACGAACCGACGGCAATAGCTAGCCAAGCCAAGAAAACTTCTTACTTGCTTCATCGTCTTAGGAGGTTTCCAATCAACAATTGCTTTAACCTTTTCTAGATCAATGGCTATGCCCTTGGCAGAGATGATATGACCAAGGTAAGCAACTTCTGGAATCCAGAACTCACATTTGGAGAACTTGGCATATAGACGATGCTCGCGAAGTTTCATGAGAGTGAGACGAAGATGTTCTTCATGCTCTTCCTTGGATTTTGAGTAGACAAGAATGTCATCAAGATATACCACAACGAACTTGTCGAGGTATTCATGGAAGACAGAATTCATGAGTCGAGAGAATGTCGCCGGTGCATTGGTGAGACCAAAGGACATGACGGTGTATTCATATAGACCGTAGCGAGGGGTGAAAGTTGTTTTGGAATATCTTCCTTTCTGATCTTTATTTGATGGTAACCCATTCTCAAGTCCAGCTTGGAGAATATTGAGGCTCCAGCAAGTTGATCAAAAAGATCATCGATACGAGGAATTGGATACTTGTTTTTGATGGTTTTCTTGTTGAGAGGACGATAGTCAACCACGAGTCTCTTTGTGTGATCCTTCTTCGCAACGAACAGAGTTGGGCAACCCCAAGCGGAGGAACTAGGTTGAATGTAACCTTTTTCCATGTACATATCGATTTGCTCCTTTAACAGTTTCAGTTCAGGAGGAGCTATCTTGTATGGATGCTTAGAGATTGGAGCAGTACCTGGTTCAAGCTCGATCACGAACTCAACTGCTCTGTCCGGAGGCATCCCAGGCAACTATTCTGGAAAGACGTCAGGGAATTCACAAACCACCGGAACATTTTCAAGTAGAGGTAGAGGTTTAGCATCGAGGGTGTAAAGCTGAACAGAACTTGATTCATTTGGAGAATAGACTATCTGGCCAGAAGGGTGGAACAGAGTTATTGACTTCTGGGCACAGTCAATCGTAGCTTTATTGGCCTTCAACCAATCCATGCCAAGAATGACATCAATGTCCGAATTGCCAAGCAGTATGAGAGAAGCAAGGAATATGTGGCCTCCAATTAGAATCTGATTCTCGTGACTGATCTTGGAAGTTTGCATAGTTGCTCCAGGGGAGTTTACTACTAGCGGGGAACCCAAACCAACAAAGGGGAGTCTAACTGATGTCGCAAAGATCTTTGACACGAAAGAATGCGATGCTCCGGTATCAAACAACACTTTAGCTGGGTTAGAGTTTACGGGGAATGTACCGAGAACGACGTCAGGAGTTTCCTCAGCTTTGTCGACCTTGATATGATTCACCCTTGCGGTCCTCCCGACAGGCCTGTTGTTGGAGTTGAAGGCTTTAGCCGGGGGAGCACGCACCATTGCCTGGTTAGTGTTGGGACGAGGTGGTGGTGGAGGTAGCTGCCTCTGCGTGCACTAGTCACGTAGTGCCCCGTCTGCTTGCACTTGAAGCAAGTGACGACACGAGGAGGACCTGGCCTTGGCTGCCCCATCAAACCCCTCTGATCATGCATCTGAGCTGGGTTGGGTGGGCGGGGAGCAAAGCCTGGAGAAGCTTGGGCATATGGAGCCCGAGTGACAGCACCATTTGGCACCCAGATGCGGCGCTTCTGCGGAGGGGTGGTCATGTTGGAGGAGGAACCACCCTCACGCGAGTGCTTGCGGGACTCCTCGAACGCCTTGCGCCCATTTTCTTCATTGAGCGCGGTGTTAACGAGCTCCTCGAAGTTGTTGGCCTTTATGTTGGTGAGGGCGTACTTGAGTTTCGGGTTAAAACCTCGGCGGAACCTTGCCATCTTCTTAGCCTCATGGGACACCTCATCACCAGCGTACCGAGCGAGGCGATTGAACTCACTCTAATAGCCAATGACGTCCAGCTTGCCCTGCTTGAGTGAGCAAAACTCTCCACGCATCCTTTCCATGAGACCATCTGGAATGTGGTGCTTCAGGAAGGCTTCCTTGAAACAACCCCAGGTGATTGGATAGCCAGCTCTCATGGTCTGGTAGTTTTCCCACCAAGTAGCTGCCTGACCCTTCAGCAGATAGGAGGCATACTTGACCTTGTCTTCCTCAGCAACGTGAGCAATGTCCAGAGCCTTGGCTATCTCACGGATCCAGTCATCAGCATCCAGAGGCTCGCGTGTTACCATGAAAGCTCTCGGGCCCAGACTCAGAAACTCCTTGATACTGACACGTGGAGCGGTCTGGTTGTTGTGCTGATTAGTCTGGAACTGGGCCATCTGCGTCATGACCTGAGTCATCTGAGTCAACAGCTCCGTGATTGGCGGTGGCTCAGGCGGGGTGTTCCTTGTTGGCGGCATCCTGAATAGAAATGCATTTTAGCACAACAACAGAAAAGGATAGACTTGGCAACCGAAAGAGAGATTATTCCGACGCATGAATAGATAACCAACAGGTTCATCATCACATGTTCAAATACATCAGAATATCCAACACACCACAAATGGTTCGAATGCCAAAGGATAACTAGACATAGCTAAGAATGGATACATCGGTACTCCCATACTCATCACGCAGGACGGCGGTGAGTAGTACGACGAGAGGTACGGTGAGGAGGACGCCCACGAAAGTAGGTAGAACGACGATCCACGTAGATCTGACGTGGTCTGAGCCCGACTCTCGGTGTGGTGAAGTACATAGCATCGGCTCCCTGTGCTCCAAAGCGGGGAATCCCAGTGTAACCAGCACCAAGGTTGAGGAGTGGACCTCTGATCGGCTCGTAACCTCCAGCATCTGGAAAAGGACGACCAACTGGCTGCTCGAAACGTGCAAAGCGCTCGTGTCCAACAAAGTCTGTGGTGTACGTCGCCAGACGAGTCAACGCAAGGTAGAGCTGCTCTCTGACTGAAGCCAACTCCTGAGAAAGTGTGCGGGCAACTGCGTCACTGTGCCTGCCAAACTGAGCGGTGGTGTGCAGCCTGGAGTTATCATGCTCGTAGACATCCAGGTTGTCGTAGAGAGTGAAGTGAGCTCCCTCCGAAGTGATGTAACCACGTGGGATGTGGCGATAGATAGAATCGCCAAATCCCCAGTAGTCAGCGCGAAGGACGGTGAGACTCACATAAGCTGCCTGCTGCACAGCCATATCCACTGTGGAACCTACTGCCTCGTAGCGGTGGACTACGCTCATGCCATCATCTGACAGAATGTAGACGATAGCCTGGTAGTAGGTCTAGTCAAACTCTCGCTGCTGCTCGTAGACCTGGTACTCTGGTGCCCAACGGAACCCCAGATAAGTGACCATGTCCCTCAGCATCTCCGGATAACCGGCGGTGCTCTCACAACGAGTCATCCGAACCACCTGCGGGAAGAACCTGAGATCCATCTGCAGATGATCGGGGAAGTTTTGATTAGACGCCGGTAGAAGAAATGAAGTGGAAAGCAATAACAAGGTTTCAACGGACGAAAAAGGATGTTGAGAAGAACAGGATATCGAAGCAACAACGGGGAAACACGAGACCAAAACACTCCTGAGGTACTAGGGAAAACCCATCCGGGCTTCTAAAGGATCAATATCTACTGCTTAAGGAATAGAGGATTTGCTTCCGGGGCTTACACGCCTCCGTTCTCAATCGTGAGTAGGCAACATGATAAATCATGTCACAACCAACTCCATTCCTATGGACTAGTAGATATAACTATCCTAGAGAAACCAGGATTCGTGAAAACCTAACTTGAAAGTTTAGATGAGAAGGGAAAACATCGTTACACTTCCTTACCAGAAAAAGGGAGGGTGGGTGGGGAAAGAAGAAAAAGAACAGAATTCCTACTCTCACGTTTCATTTTTCCTATATAGCTACAAAATAGTTTCTAGACTCAACTGCGACCAGTAAAAAGGGATCCTACAGGCAGACAGGCTCTGATACCATTTGTCGCACCCGGACTTCTAGAGGATACTCGCAGTTCCGTTGAACAGTAGTTGCTTGGATTACGGGGCATACCGGCACCCGCATCTCTTACGAGTAGGCCAACACAAGTATGTGTGACAACCAACCCCTACTGTTCATCGTCTACGTAAACCATCCCATAGAAATCAGGATACTACCATTGACGTACTTCATACCATACACACATGGTACGTCAACGGCGTTGAACAAAATGATAGCACAACAGATCTCTAAGACACAAATAAATAGAAATAAGTTGCAAATAGCTCTCACTAGAGCAGAGATAGCAAATACAGTCATCCAGAGGACACATGTCCCAACATATCATCATTACAACACAGCGGAAGCATTCAAAAGGTCTGAGTACGGACAAATCCAAATAGGCTTAAGAAGCCGGGAATGAAAGGAAAACGGAGCCCATCCACGTAGTCTCGGATCCTGCCCGGGTCCGCTATCTACTCGTCAGCAGCATCGTCAAACTCCACGTAGTAGCCATCACGGGGATCCTCGTAAGCGTAGTCTGCGGAAACCACAGCCCCAAAGGGGTCAGTACAACAACGTACTGGCAAGCAAGACTCACAGTTCACCAAAGTGTAACCCGTCAACACCAAGCACAGATGCTTTGGGTTCAACGGAAGAAAAGGGGATACAAAAGATGCGGCAGCTGGCTGCTCCAACCAACTACAGAAACATACTACAACTTCCGGCTAACAGAAAGGAGATAAGATAGCGTATCGTAACCAACTATAACTAACCACCAAACAAACCCATCCTGGATCTCGCCCCTTATCCATAGAAGCAGTCCGAGGATAACTCACACAGTTGGATTAATGATGGTTCAGATTGTTGTGCCAATAAGCCTATTACTAGTCAGATTGTTAATCATTAGGTGTAAGTTGTTCTGAGTACTTGTTAGCCAGTACTTTCACCAAGTCAACCATAACCGCGGAAAACACGGCTTCTCGAGAAGATTTATCCCTGCAGGGGTGCACCAATTTGGCCGTACACGTAAGAATATCCCGCCAGACGGGAATCAAACCCCCCAAGCGAGACACTCTACACAACTCACCTCTCCTTCGCATCAAGCCCAAAGAACCATGTGTTGTGCGTGCGCGGCTAATCGAGCCCCACGAAGAAAAGGGGACCCTCATAGCACTCTAAGACCACGCCGCCCTAAATGCCGACTACAAGAATTCCACCCTGGCCTCGGGTTCGTACCTGCATATGAGTGCATCAAATGGAAAGCCCGAACTAAGTGTGGCGATTTGGACGAGATGCGAATCGAATCAAATTGAGGGGGGCGCCCATACACGATTCCCACATGCGGTTAGTGCGCTCATCATGGATCAGTAGACAAGACCCTTTTCCTAATTAGGGTCGACACTAGCAGGCCTCAAAACCATGCCGGGCCTCCTGCCGGTGCCTTATCAGCAAATTATTATTACCTCGAAATTAACAGGTGGTTGTTTAACATCGAGCCCCAGAACATAATAAAAATAAGGTAACAGAAAGTAACGGACAACAGACTCGAGCAATAACAACCCTAAGCATGCTAGTAAGACACGGGCAACAAGCAATGGGGTTATAGGTGTGGAGGTGAGGCTATATCAGGGTTAAAGGATAACATGTGATAGGTTCGTAACAGAAGCAACTATTCATAGGGCTAGCAGAAATAGACAACGGAAAGTATCGGTATCCAATGTTGAAAGGAACACAATGGTTCATGTGAGTGAATACTTGCCTGCAAACTCAGCAGCCTGGTACTGAGCTAGATCCTCAGAAGGGGTGTCGTAAGTATCGTCTGTCTCAACGTCGTCGTCTATCCGAGAAGAAGCAAACAAACAACGCAGAGAGACAAACAATCAATAACATGGCATAGTGCACAATCATGGGATGATGCATGACCATTAATTGATGCATAGAGATAAACTAGTTGACATGGTAACATAACATGATTAAATGGACCCACATGCAACTTGGATTGCATATGGAAAGCCCAAGAATTATGGTTGAAATAATTGTTTTACAACTAAACATCATGTGTAAGTGAATTAGCATGATGCATGGATGAAGAAAACAACAATGGGAACAATTTAAAATAAGGTTTACCAAGTTTGGAATTTTATTTATTAAGTTATGGAATTTTGGTTCCTTAAAGGTGTTACACAAGCATTTGTTGTTTTCACCAATTTAAATTGTTCAAAATAGATAACACAGTTCATATTTGAAAATAACACACAATTTTATGTGGATTACATGTTTCAATTATTGAAAAAGGAATTACAATGATTTAATTATGAATTAAACAAGTTTAAACAAGATTTAAATGAATTTAAAACAAGTACGAATTTATTTGAATTTTTATTTGTTCAAAACATTAATTCAAATTCATATTTGAAAAGTTTATACTTTTCTAGTTTGAAAACATATTTTATAAGTTCAAAAATAATTTAATTTGAGCAAGTTATGAATTTAGCAAATTTAAATGATTTAGACAAGGTTTAAATTATTTAAGCAATTTTAATTATTCAAAACATGGAACAAAATTTATATTTGGAAAGGTGGTTCAAAATAGCATGGAAAACATATTTAATTTGTGTGATTTGAATTAAGTTTGAATTATTTATGGAATTAACCAAAATCAAGATGATTTGTTTGAATTTCAAATTTGAATACATTTAAAATATTCAAAACAGAAAACAAATGATGTAATCATGTAGAGAATTAAATTTGGTGCGGTGTAAATATTTTATTTATATTATTTGGAGTTAGAAAATAAAAGTTATTTGCATTTTATTTCTAGGGACTAATCTGTAAAAGAGAAAGGATTTAAATTTAAAAGAAACTGGGCAGAAAACAATTTTCACTGCGCAGTGGCCTAACCTGGGCCACTGCCAGCGGGCCATGGCCAGCGTGGCGCTGCGTGGCAGCACGCGTGTTCACCCAGGTCACTGGTAGGTGGGCCACGGGCGCGGGGATTAAATCCCAAAAAGATGCGCGCGGGGGGCTCGAACCCTGGCCACAGCGCTGCGTGCAGCGGTGCGTTACCACTGCAGTGTGCGATTCAGTTTTGACAGTAAGGGGTGCGCGGACAGGTTAAGGTTCAGTTACGCTAACTGAATTTTTCGGCGATGCGTTCTGAACTTTTCGTCAGAGAGCAACGGTGGCCGGCGGCGAGCTGCTGCCGCGTGCTATTGCTCGCTGAGGGGTGCTGTGGTGATGCGCGCGTGCGTGTGCTTGTGCTCGCGCAAGTGCAGAGAGGAGGGAACCGAGGACGCTGCGCTCAACGTCGCTGTAGAGGTAGCAGAGGCTCGACGGCGAGGTGGACAGACGACGGCGGCGGGAGCACGGATGGCGGCGACGTTGCAGAACCCCTCCTTGCTCACTGCGGTGTCGAAGGGATAGAGGGGACAGCGGGGAGCTCGTTCCCGTTGCTAACCCGCACGGAGGCTAACCCTACGGGCGGCGAACATCGTGGATTCAGACACGGTGGCGCTCGGGGTGGTTGCAAAGAGGTGGATGGTTGCAGAGATGAATGACTTTTGTTAATTTGCAAAACAGTGAGTAAAAGCAATGTTAACATTATTCCCAAAAATTTGAAATATTAATGTGATTTTAATTTGTTAGTTGAATTTCATATAGGGTTTTCAATTGGAGTTTTGAAATAACAAGTTTTATTTAATAGAATCAAACACTATGGAAACTTAGTGAGTTTAAAATTGTTTGGAAGATTTTAATTGTTACACCACAATTGGATCATGTCAATTATGAATGGATTTGCTTTGAATTTAAAATTACCATTTGGGTGTTAATAGAAAGGAATTTTTATTAACAAGCAAATCAACTTCAAACTATTTGAAAACAAGTTGAGTGGTTTAGTTTGCAGTTTTTAATTGGAAATTTTGGACAATGTGTGAAAGTTTAAAGTGGTTTGAATTTTGAGTTGTTTTGAAAAACATGGTGCAATGCATATGATGCATGTGATGCAATGCAAAAAGAAAACAACCAACTTTCTAACTTAGGGTAACACCCCAGGTGTTACAGACAACACCACTAACAAGGGATTGCGCCCTCGCAATCCACCTGCTAACCCGGGAGGGGAAAGAAGTTCGACTATCGATTCTTCATGCTTCCAGTTGATCTCCTCGACACCACTAACAAGAGATTCTTGCTCGGAGTGACGACGATGTTCTTCCACCAGGAATCTTCCGATGATCGAACCTATTAGGTTAAGGGCTCAGAAAACGTCCACCCACGTAGGATCCTAAAACTTTGAAAGATAGACAAGAGGGGAGACTCCAAAACAAATAAGATGGGAGGGGGAATAGAATAGGGATAAGGAGAAAACAAGAATCCTATTGAGATGTTTTTCCAAAATAGTTTAGCAGAAATAGTTTTTGACACTCCAGAAACAACGACCGTTAGCGAGGTTAACCTACAGGCTTTGCGGACCCGTTGCTTCGATAACCATTCGTATCGAAACAAAATCGGGAATCGGAACCAAGGCTCTGATACCATTTGTGACGCCCCGGGATCGGGCACTATGCTGATTTCAGCATTCCCGCCAAAATCCACATAATAACCGATTCCGGGTTGCCACTTGTGATAACATTACAACAGTTCACGAATAATCCGCAACAACAACAGAAAGATATATACAGGAAGACTCAAACGAGTCAAGGATACAACTGATACAATACAAAGATCCAAATAACAGCGGAAGAAACAACATAGCGTCCGACTACGGACAAGATACAAATTGGACTAAGAGTCCTGAAGATAACCGAGAGCGTCCAATCCCTGCCGAGGCCAAGCCGGAGGGATTCCTAAGCTAACGTCGTCAGACTTCAAACCTGTTGACTGCAATATTGAATATGGAGCCACGAAAAAGGATTCGTGGGTCAGTACGGTTAAGTACTGGCAAGTGGATAACCCATACTCACAAGATACCGGCGTAACCAGTCATCACAAGATACAAATACTTTGGGTTCAACGGAAAGGAAGGGATTATTGCAAATAAGCGGCAGCGGGCTGCACTAACCAACTACGGAGACTCACTACAACATCCGGCTAAAAGAGGGGGATAAGATAGCGTATCGTAACCAACTACAACTAACCACCAAACAAACCCATCCAATGTTACCCCCTACTAAGGAAGCAACCCAAGGATAACTCACACTGTTGATTAGGGTGACATCATTTATATGGTGGAGGTAAGCTATATTACTAATCAAGTTATTATAGTTAGGTGTAAGTTTTCTGAGTACTTGTTAGCCAGCACTTTCACCAAGTCGTCACATAACCACGGACAACACGGCTTCTCGAGAAGATTCATCCCTGCAGGGTGTGCTCCAGTACCCGTACACACTCAAGCCACCAACTAAAACTCAGGTTGGCTCGACACGACCCAAACCATCTCTACAACCCATCCTAGGAGCCACGGAGCTATAAGGTCCCAGCCACGCAGCCGAATACTCAGCGCAGGTGTGCAAAACTCCCGCATGACACAACACCCCAGCACTACAGGCCTCGCCCTATATGCATCATCATCATCATCACCAGTAACCATGGGGGATCCACCCATTATGCAAGGAGCAAATGGAACACCCGAACTAAGTGTGGCTCTTCGGACAAGCTGCAGATCAGGTCTAAGTCGAGGGGGGTTCCATACCACCACCCGGATGCGGTGAGCATGCTCATCATGGATCATTAGACAAGACCCTTTTCCTAATTAGGGTCGACACTAGCAGGCTTCAAAACCCTAACCCGGGCCTCCTGCCGGTGCCTTAACATCAAATTATTATTACCCAAACATTAACAGATTGTTGATTGAATTGAAACCCAACTATCAACTAGACAGGTGATAAGACAAAGGAAAAACAAGACTTGAGCGCAAACAACACTAAGCATGCAACTACGACACGGGGGCCAACAAGGTAAACAAACAACAGTTAATAGGAAGTGGAAGGAAGGCTATATCAGGGCTGCAAGGTAAACATATAATAGGATCGAGACACAAGCATCGAACATAAGGCTAGAATAAGAACAACGGACAGAATCGGTAACAAGTGATGAAAGGCAGCCATTTGGCAGCAAGTGAGTATACTTGCCTGGAATCCAGCAAGTAGAGGTACATCCGCAGAACTTGTCGTTGCTCACATCATCTCAACGTCCTATCCGGGAAGAAGCAACGAACTAGAACAAACATCGGATGCAACAATTACTTCTACGGTAAAAGATCCAGCATGATCAAGATATGGATGCATGACAAGTTTAAAGATGCATCAAGATAAACTAGTTGACATGATACACATGTTTAAATGGGCACATATGCAATTTGGATTGCATATGGAAAAGCCCATGAATTAATGTTGAAATAATTGTTTTACAACTAATCAACAGGTGAAGGTGGATTAGCATGATGCATGGATGATGAAAACGAAAAGAAAACAACAATAACTTAAATTTGAAAAGGTGTTCACCAAGTTGGAATTTTATTTATTAAGTTAGGAAATTTGGCTTCTTAAGTGAGTTACACAAGTATTTATTGTTTTCACCCATTTTAATTGTTCAAAACAGATAACAAAATTTATATTTGGAAAGAACACAAAATTTTAGATGGAAAACATATTTCATTTGTTGAAAAAGGAATTAAAATGAATTACTTATTAATTTGACAATTTTAAATGCATTAAATAAGAAACAGTTGTTTTCAGCAATTTAAATTATTTAAAAGAGCAAACAAAGTTGATATTTGCAAAGTTCATGAAAAATGGGATGGAAAACATATTTAACATGTTGAAATTGGATTTGAATTGCCCAAGTTATGAATTTTGCAATTTAAAAGGTTTAATTAAAGCATTGAATTATTCCACCACTTTTAATTTGGAAAACAGTAAACAAATTGTATTGAAAAGGTTGAAAACATGTAGCAAATGTTTCACTGAACATTTTGAGCTATTAAACATAATTTTTGGGTTATTACTGAATTTATTATGCCACTTTTCATAATCATTCTTATTCTGCCCTTTTTAGTAAACAGAGGAAAACATGTCCAAAATTAATTCAATTGTGTCCAAATAAAATACCAATGTGTAGAGTTTGTTAAGACAAATTTTTAGAACCCAAGTTTGCTTAAATTGGATGAGCAGAACTAAAGTTATGAAATTCCAAAGTTTCCAATTTTTATTGCATTTTCAGTAATTAATTATTTAGTGCAAAAATTAATGCAAAAACATGTTGCAATTTTGTTACTAATGGAAAGGGCACAAGATTTTGAATCCACAGGAATTTGAATCAGTCAATTTGGAGCAAAATTCAATTTTATATGGATTTTAGAATTAAAGGGGCAGATCTGGGTTTCTGAAATTCAGGCAGAAAAGAAAAAGGCAGAAAATAAAAGGGGGGGCTTTTTCTGCCTTGGGGGGGGGGTCGAACTCGGGACCTGATGGGAGCGCGCAAGGGAGCTAACCAGTGCGCTGTGTTGTGTTTGGTGACAGGTACTACTAGCGTTTGGTTTTGAGGTGGACTTGATGGGGAAAAATCTGAGACTGAACGCTGGTTCTGTCACCTGCATCTCGAACGGGAGAAAAGAGGCGGGCGGCGGCCTGCCGTGAGGAGTCCACTGCGCGGCGTGATGGCCGGCGATCAGAGCAGAGGGGAAGGAGGGGGGCCTAGGCCGAGGTGGGGTCTCACCTTGGGTCGTTGTGGAGCGCACAGAGTCGAGGGAGTCTCGATGCCATGTGATGCAGCAGGTGTAGACGACGAGGAAAGGGGGTGGTTCTTGCCGAGAAGATCTTGACGGCGTCGTTGATCCAGGAAGCTCAAGACCCGGCGCTTCTGCAAGGACGAAGAGGAAGGTGCGCCGGTTCCATTCCCGCAAGAAGAAACCCTCGACGACGACCACCGCTGCCGGCAAAACCCAACCACGCTGTTGTCTCCAACGGTTCAGAAGGTTCAGAAAAAAAATAAGCAGAGGAGGAGGAAGGGAGGGCGGCGGCTAGGAGGAGGAAAGGGAGAAGGGTAGGTGTCTAGGGTTGGGGATCCGGCCTCGGGACCTTCTTGTAGGAGGGGGCAAGGGGGCAGGTGAGGGCTCGGTGGGGGATGACAGCGACATCTCCCCCCCCCCCTGTACGGACAGAGGTGGAAGATGGAGATTGGTGGGCTGAGGGAGGTGGGCTGAGGTGGTGGGCTTTGGCCTGCCTCCACCTAGCTCACCCTTTTCTCTTTTTATTTTTCTTCCTCTTTTTTTTGTAAGTAGGAAACAAAAGAGAGAGGGAAAAGGATAGATTCTTAGGGGTTTTTATTTTTATGAATGACTTTTGTTAATTTGCAAAACAGTGAGTAAAAGCAATGTTAACATTATTCCCAAAAATTTGAAATATTAATGTGATTTTAATTTGTTAGTTGAATTTCATATAGGGTTTTCAATTGCAGTTTTGAAATAACAAGTTTTATTTAATAGAATCAAACACTATGGAAACTTAGTGAGTTTAAAATTGTTTGGAAGATTTTAATTGTTACACCACAATTGGATCATGTCAATTATGAATGGATTTGCTTTGAATTTAAAATTACCATTTGGGTGTTAATAGAAAGGAATTTTATTAACAAGCAAATCAACTTCAAACTATTTGAAAACAAGTTGAGTGGTTTAGTTTGCACTTTTTCATTGGAAATTTTGGACAATGTGTGAAAGTTTAAAGTGGTTTGAATTTTGAGTTGTTTTGAAAAACATGGTGCAATGCATATGATGCATGTGATGCAATGCAAAAAGAAAACAACCAACTTTCTAACTTAGGGTAACACCCCAGGTGTTACAGCGACGTGGACGCGCCGGATGGCCGCCGTACAGAGAGAAGAAGGGCGAAGGGGTATGGGCCGTGGGGGAAAAGATTGGTGCGCTGGGCCTGCGTGGGTGCACAGCCCACTGCCCCTCTCTCTCTCGTTTTGTTTTTTTTTGCTGTTCCTTTTTTTTGCTGATTTGAAATAGGGAAGAAAAACTAGGGTTTTTGGGTTAGAAATTTTTAGGGAAATTTTTGTAACAACTCTTTATTGTAACAGCAACATGCACATGCTTTGGTTTTTTCAAATATCCCAAAATATTTTGCTGTTTGTAATTTGGTTGAAATTTGAATGAATTTTGAGATTAAGTGATTTATTAAAAAACAAAATTTAAATAGTTTGAACCTTATAGTTTAATTGAAACAAAAGGATTAGAATTTTTTTGTAATTCTCATAAATCCAACATTGTTGCTGTTTGGAAGAAGATGTAATTGAATTTTGAAAAGAATTTGAGTTAAGTGAGTTATTTAAATAAAATAACAAGTTAATAGTTGAGCTTTATATTTTAATAGAACAAATAGCTGTTTTTATTTGAATATTTCTATTTGAAAATTGTAACATAACAAGTATGAACAATTTGATTTGTAAATTGGTTTGAATTTGAAATAGAAAACAATTGAAAACAGATCCAAAACAAATGCAAACAAAATAAAGGGTATGATGACATGATGCAAAACTTAATTAAAACAAGAAGCAAACATTGTAGGGGTGTTTTCATACTTGGGATGTTACAACGGCAATGTCGGCGACGACGAAATCGTTGATGAAAAATAAAAGGAAAAGCACCACGATGATCTATGGCTCACCCTGAGCACGAAGAGGTGGCCGAGGTCGCCCGGCTTGGTCCAAATCGACGGCGGTGTGAGAATTTCCTGGCGGCCGGAGTTGAAGAGGAGGACCCAATTCGTGGCGCCTGGGTCATCTCCGACTTAGAGTGAGCTCGAGTCGAGGAAGACAACCACGTAGAACCCATAGGTGGTCTCAGAAAGGCACGGGTACGACCGGAGCGTCGGAGACGAGCGATGACGGAGGAAGCTAGGGTTATAGTTTCGGGTTCCAAACTTGCAGAGAGATAGAGAGCGAGCGAGAGAGTGAGAGAGAGCAAGTTGGAGGGCTTATCCGCGCAGAAGAGTGGCCACGAGGAGGTGGCAATGGCGGCAGCGCCACGGCATCGTTCTCCTCTGCCTTCTTGCATAGGAAGAAGAAAGGAAAAAATGCGAGTTTTCAATAACCCCCTATAGTTTTGAGTATTTACAATTAGGTCCTTCTGCCTTAAAAACTGAAAAGAGACCCTTGTATTCAGGGCCTATTTTTAAATGGAAAAACTAATAAAAATCATTTTTGGAATCCTTGTCAAAAATGCAATATCACCATGTTTTTTTTGGTGAATTTGGACAATATTTAGATTGTATACTTAGAGCTTCCACAACCGTGGGAACTAGTTCGGACAATTGAGCGGAAGAAAATAATCCTATCCTACGTGCTACTTAGACTCCAATGCTGCCTCTCAGTACAAACGCTTATTTCTCTAACAGATTCAGTCGTTTTCCATGCTGCATGCAGCCCAAAATCAACTAGGCGTCGGGCGCAAACCTTTGCGGCGATGCCCATAAACAAGTGTCCATCGACCGAGATTCTATTTAACAATTGCCGAACGACCGGGAGAATTATCCTAGCGCATGTAAAATAAGCGGTGCGTTGTGGTTGCTCTTAAGGTGCTAAACTTAGTGTTTTTTATTATTTTCTCCATTTAATTCCTTTTAAATGGCTATTAAATTATTTGGGCATCATTATTATGATCACACACAACAATCATGTGGCTGACAAGCGATGTGTTTTAATTGAACAAATTTTGGATACAAATATATTTAGGAAATCATATATAAACTATTTAGTAGTGCATTTATGTATTATAGTCAAAATCACCAACTACGGAATATCCTCCCAAGTCATACCAAATACTTTAGTTAGAAAATAGAATTGTTTTCTTGTATGATACTATGTAATTTTCATAATTGAAACCCTAAGCAATTTTGGTTGAAATTTACTTAAGTGAGTGTAAGCCATATTTGCTTAATCAGATACTTGATTAAATGGAAACATGTGTGGCTTTGGTATCTTATTTGCTTGTTTTCCACATAGGTTCCGATATGGATACTATCCCATGTTTGTTTTAGAACAGGTACTCATTTACATGGTTATGTGTAGATGAATTTTTTTTATCATCTGTTAGTCTTATGTATGAAAAGGATATGGAAAACAAGGTGTTAAGCTTGTTACCAACACAAGTCATTTAGATGCAATGTTTTTTTACTCCTTATTAGATAATTGTTTCACTTAAGATATTATTGTGTGTTCCTCATCTCTGATGAGTCTTGAAAAGGCATAGGTTTTAGTTTCTCTAATATCACCTAATCTTTCACTCGAGAATTTCATATGATCCCCTACTGAGGCAGTGTTGATCCTTGTTGACTTCTGTTGTTTGATGTCCTTCTCTCTAGTTGCCACTTGTCTTCAAATTGCCTTTGTCACTTGCAAATAAAATCAGCTCTTGGATTCCAACTTCAAATGTCTTAGCCTTGTGGTGAAGACAACCAATTACTCCAAGCAAAAAAATTTACTTAGATGATTATAAAGAAATATAGGTGTATTTCAAGACATCAATTTGCCAGATACATATGAGAAGAATCTGTCAACAAGTTTGCAACGCTTGCCCCAAATTACTTTTCATATCCAAATGGTATAGATGTACTAGGTTATTCAACCTTCTATTTATTTGTGTATGACACTCAATTTTTTGAGTATAAAAAAGTGAATTGTTAACAAGGTATAAAACTTGTTACGAAACTACTTCTATATAACACTAACATTGGAATATCACTCTGTTTCAGGAGAAATTAATAAGATCAAATTAAGATGTAAGAATTTCCAAATACTCTTATAATAGATTTAAGTAGCACTTCTAGAACACTCTAACTAATATTCTTGAATATCTTCCTGTGGTAGCTCCTCCTTTCTTGTGGGTTGCTTCTCTTGCAAATTGACTTGAAGAAGATTGGAAAACAAGATAATCTAGACAAAGTAACAAGATCTAGATTAATAGTTAGTTCATGCTTTTATTTTTCTTTCACATACTTTTTATTTTGTTTCCCATCAAATATGTATTGTTTCATTATGATTGGTTTACTTAGCTATGAATTTAATTCCTCTAATAGAGGCTATAACTTGTTGTTGTTCATTAGTAGTATCCAGAGATACTTTACTTGTTGAATATTGTTTTGAATAAAAATGTGGAGTGTTTGTGAAATGAGGACTTAAGACGATAAGTTGATCATATGTTCAATTAATATGTTGAGGTTCCATATGCTCACTTGTATAAGATGAATGAGACAATGAGCATATGAAGGTTATTGGAGTTTAACGACTTATATCACAGTTGTTAGTTTTTTTCTCAGGTGTCATCATGTTACTTTATATTCTTCTCTTTATTACCTTTGTCATTCATAATGCATATATAGAGGTTTGGAAATTTCATATGTCATGGTCAAGGTTTAACAGTAGTTTAAGAAGATTTATATCCTCTTTAAGGTACTTCTTTTATGGTGGATGAGATATGTACATATTCGATAAATATGTTAATACAATTATTATGTCATTTCTCACTTGTGTTTTTTTGAGTTAACACTTATTTGTATCATTTGTGTTCTATTGAACCTTTGTTATATACTTGTGAAGGTTCACGTAGTAGTTCATTTTTGGAGGGTCTAAGATATTTGTTGATGAGATTATTCCATCAAGCATTACTAACTTGTGGAAGTGTGATCATCAGTTATGAGATTTGGATGCTCACCCCTATTTGAGTTCTAGATACCTAGTGAATTATCCCAAGTCACTAATAGACTTGAGGTTAGGCTTGTTGAGAGTTAGTGTTGGTCATAACCAACTATGGTTTATCTTATCAGGTGATTTGGTTTCTTAAGATACTTATTATAAAGATCACTCTAAATGTACTCTTGACTAGATGAACTAGACCTATTTCATCATGTCAAGTGAAACATTGGTCACTTTGTTCATTTAAACTTTCACGCCAAAATTTCCCGTATTTTTAGATGCATGCTTTGAAAATGCACATATTATATTTAGATCCTTATATCCTACCAAACACTGGGATGTTACAGTATCTCCCCCTTAACAAGAACTTCGTCCGGAAGTTCAACCTCTCTCACATAAAAATAGTAGAGAGAAGTTCTGTAGGCCGTTGATTCTTCACAATTGTTTCCTTGTGTTGACTTTGGCATGTGTAGCCTCTTGTCTTGACTGTTTACCTTCCACTGTCTTGCACTATGATGCATGCTATTATGCCAACTCTGTTTTATCACTAAACCTTCCTAATGGTCTCACAAAGAACACGTGGTATTAGTGGGTACCAATTTTCATTCTCCGATGAATAATTATGGTTTCCTACCTCTCACAACTTTCTGAAGAACATTTGGTACATCCACCAAGTGATGAATATCCAATAAGATTCTTTCGGTACACTGGATATTTTCTATGCTTAGGACTCCATTTGGTTCAATCTAATGGTCTGAAGAGAAAGACTACTCAAAAGAACTAGTACAACATAGTGTACATTGACTTAGATTCTTCTAATTAGTAAAAATATCTTCGAGTTATCTCGAGTTTTAACTTTTTCTTACATGTGACTATAACCTATTCCACTGGCTACTTCTTATGGTCCTTCTACATCTATGGGTTTTGTCTTTGATGGGACAACTCTATAAGTTTATTTATCGAACTTCTACATATTCCCTTCTAGGATATAACTACTCATCTGATTTTCTTGGCATCACTTGGGGTATATCTCCATGTGTTGATGAAGTATGTCACCAACTCCAAACAAGATGTGGAATGTGGTCCATTCCCATCAGTATCTTCATTGTCATCTTCCTTCTTTACTTTCTGGTCTTCCAGGGCCCTTGTGGTTACTTCAATCAGTTGATATTTCAGACCGCTCTCATACTAATCCTATACCCTCTAGACCAGTAACATCAAGATAGAACTTAGTGTACGTACATGCATTTGCACATCAAGTTCCAAATTCATGCACAGATCTAGTCAATCAAAGATTCAAATAAGATCCAATAAATCCCAATTGCAGTTATCACTCATGCATCAAAAGCCCGTGGAATAAAAGTACTTAGAGTAAAACAGCTCAAGTACCAAGGCTCTAAAATTCTATACACTACAAGTAGGTATATATTACCTTGTAATCCTATTCTACACAACCACTCTTTGCCCAGTAACTACTCCAATTGCATGCCTTACTGCAATGGAATACACCAAGACAAAATGATCCTATAGTAGTTGTTGTATAACTTGGTTCCATATAGGACTAAGTACCTAGTAGATTGAAGTACTTCATCTTGATTACGATAAACTTCTCATGGCATCTGTTGATCCTTCATGTTGTTGATCACATCGTACAAGTAGTAATGTAGCTTCCATCCATTCTTATGACTTCTCCTAATTCTATGATATACTATAATATAATGATTCACCTCTATACTTGATAACTAAGATATGGTATATACCCCATAATTACCATGTTCTAACGACTCTTCATGATTCTCAATCATCCCTTTTTGATGAAACCTATACTTAATCTATATCATATTCTACTCCATCCTATGAATTCATAGAATGGGGTAATCATAATTATCACTTAACTGTTTCTGACTGTGTGAGAACACTTTTATCAATAAAATTCATACACACTAGACTTCTAATTATTCATTCCTAGTTATGAAGAAAATAGATAAGTAAATTTACTCAAGTTGAGTATAAATATATTATACAAGTATGATCATATCATTCTCAAGTGAATGATCATCGTAGATGTAGGAAATGTGGTTTAGAAAAGATGGCTTCTGTAACATCCCAAATTTTACATTTGGAATGTTTTGCATTTAAATCATATGCATATCATGGCATCATTTAAAAAAATTGCATTTGAGTGTTGCATTTTAAACCCCAAAACAAAATCATGTTTTAAAACACCCAAAATCCTCCTATAAGGCGTTTATAAGCCAAAAGATATTTGGATATTTTATTTTTGCCAAAATCACTCCATAATAGTCTAATTGATAGAGTTTCAAATTTCAAAAAATTTAAATTTTGTTTGACTCGATTCCGATTTGTATTTTAAAAGCTATGACGGTTTTAAAAAAAACATAAAAGAAACAAAATAAAGGAAAAAAATAGAACCGCTGGTGGGCCGGCCTAGCAAGCCCACCAGGCACGCACGACCACCGCCCATGAAGTCACTCACGAACAGGAATCCTTCTTTCGATACAAAATCCCGTTTTTTCCTATTCACACTCGAACATCTCTTCGTTGGAGAGTCCAAATTCGAATCCATTTCTTTTGAATTGTTCCCTACTCCAAGGAGCAACTTTCCACCAATCTCCCCACCTATAAATATCCCAGCCCCGGCCGTGAGGTCGCCCCAAAGTCGAAACTCCAATTTTCGATCTGTTTCTGAGTATTTTGATCGCCACGGTCCGTGAGTTGCTCAGTTGATGTTCAAGTCTTCGTGAGAGTTTTAGATATCGTCGATACCAATCCATCCCAAGAAACCTTGCCTATTTTAATCTACCACAGCCGGAGAATTTCGAGATCTACTCTCTCATATCTGAAGCGGCAAAAGTTTAATTACTCTTCAACCGTTTGTCTGTTTTTGCTCAAATTTCTATTGTAGTTGCATATCATCGATATCTGCGACTTTTGTTCTTTGAGTTTTTCGATTTGAGATACAGATATTTTTATATAATTCTGATCTACTTTGCCCACCAGAGTAACTCGAAATTTCAAACCTACACTTCGTTTTTATTCGTCAAAAAGTTTTCGTTGAGTGTTTTATTTGCTTTTAGGATCTTATTAGTATGTTAGGTTTAGATCCACCTTTTTATAAACTTTATTTCAATATATAAGATCTCGTAAATTTTTAATTAACCCTATTTAATTAGGTTAAGCTAGTTTTTGTCTCTTGTTGCATTACAAACCTTTTCACGCATCTTATATTGTTTAGGCAACCAGAGAACTAGTAAATTAGTTGTCTTGCATTATTAAATCATCATGCATTCATATGTTGCATTGTTGTTTTGCTTGTTTGGTTTGGTTATTTATTATGGTATTCTTGCAACGTATATTGCGAGAGTTGCAGTTAGTGTTCGTGTGAGGACTGTGGGTGTTACGGTTGCGACTGAGTCGAGTGCGTGAACGACCACAATTTCTGTCAAGGCAAGTGACACACATAATCCTACTATTTTAATATATGCATTAGAGTTTTATTGTATCTATGCATGAGTAGGAGTTGTGTGTTATCGCTATGCTATATTGGTCCACTAACACCCAAGTAGGAGTGATCATATGTTTCCCGTACAGATTAGCAATCCATATGCTAGGCAAACATCGTACTTGTATATTGCTTAGCCATAATTTAGTTATTCGTGGTTGGGTTGATTATAATGTTATGATGAAAATTGTTATTTTCATTGCTTATTAAAACAACATGATAATTAATTAACCATTGGGCGGATTGCTAGTATGTCATCAGAGTACAAATTTGGGTGGGGACCGCCGCCCAGTATTTTGAGATTATGTTTAGTTTATGTATGTAGTTGTTCTTTGTGTGCAACCGTGTTTCATATTAGTATGGGCTAGACATAAATTGTAGGTTGTGGTGACTCGAACCCAACGTGTCCAGAGATGTAAAATAGTAGTCGGATGGTCCGGCTCGTGGAGGGTTTGGGGATCTACTTCATATGATTTATGGCTTAATCTTATTTCCTTACGTGGTACTGATGGTGTATCATGGTGTTTAAGGTCGATTAGTCCACACGGGTAAAGGGCACAAACCTCGTGAGGGTTAAAACTAAGATCTTAGCCGTGCTCCATTGGTTAGGGACAATTCAACAACTAGATGGGAAACATGAGATATCTCGTTCATCCTATTTTATTCATTACTACCAAATTTGACTATGGGTTATTGGAGAAGTGCCTGATGGTGTTTCAGCGTGCTAATCCAAAAGGGTAGGAACACTTTGCTATCAACCAAAGTGTCCAATTATGTGCAAAATTACTTTCTATTAAAAGATAGGACAAATGCATTTTTGCAAATTACCCTTGAAACTCCACTAACAAAATATGCATGTAGATTTGTAACTTGCCATTTATTATACCACCATAATGTCACTTTCCACCATTGCTAAGAATGATCTGACCTCCTTTTGGGGGCTGCGTATTCCAACATGTTGGTTGTTCGGATTCAGAGTGATCGACGTAGGTCTCGTGACTCCACTCAACATGTTTGTTCGCATGTGGCACAAATTCAAGATTGGATCCCTGATACTTGTTATATGGTACTTGTATATTTGTGCTAGCTTCCGCTATGCAACTTGCAAGAAATTTTGTAACTCAAGATTATTCGCTAGATATGAGATACATTTGCTTCTTTGGATATCTATCTAATTGTGTGTATTGGTGAACGGTCCAGGGGCTAGTACTACACGCAACGGCATAGCCTGTGATGGGATGTACTACTACAGCTTCATTTATTCTTTACCAACCTACAAATCTCCTAAAAGGTTTTTAAACCTAAGGCCGCTTTGCTTTGATACCATCTGTGGTGACCCAGCACACCACTTCATGTGTAGTCAACAAGTCGTTGACATAATACTCACAGAAGGACTTATCCGTGAATATTACATCCCTCAGAGTGGTACAAGAGAAACACAGCAGGTCCAAGCAAAGCTATAGAATACAAACTTCATTACAAAATCTTGAGAATCTCTTTGATGAATCAAGAAGATCTCATGCAAATAAAACATCAGAAGAAGAAATTCGAAGCTCCAAGCTGGAGAAGAACTCTTGCTCAGAACTAATCCACTAGGGCTGATGTCAGCCCTAATCTATGGCTTGAAACAGCTAAGTCCAAGAATGGAATCCACCTACACCTTGATAAATTCTCCTTCACCAGTGTTGTTGGTGACGATGCTTTACCGTCTAAGTAATAGATCACTCCACCTAGCTTCATGATGTAGCGATGGCTCCACGATGACGGCTTCCATAGGGCTTCAACTCTAAGCAGAGGGTCAAACGGGAACGAATGAGTAACGAGCGTTACTCAGCAAGTTCATGATATATAGTGTCTAGTTTGATGCACTAGCTACAGATTTAGACTCGAAAGAGTCATAATCTAATGCAAGGTTTTGTAAAACTTTCTCCAAGAGGTTGCTTTTAATTCTGAAAACTATGCCCGCCAAACCATCACAGGACTATAACTTCATGGAATTGCCTTTCCTGTAGTGTTCGTAGTTCCTTCTCGGAACAGGGGTAACATGCCACATCCTTTTACACTATGCAGAGGAGCGTTACTTTACCCATGGGCGACCAAGACCATGTTTCACAACCAGGCTCGAGATCCTGTCCACGCCCACTTAGGTGTGGGCCCAGTTGTTGGTCCAAGCCAAACCATGCTTCTCCGCACAACGCATGCCCGCCCATTTCTACCAGCAGGTTGAACCTCTGATTCCACCCCTCACGATGGATATCTAGGCGCCCCTGGCAGACACTCACATACCCCAAAGTCCGTGGGACGTAAGGGCTCTCACCGCGTACGTTTGTGGCAGCCCGTTGACATGCGAACGAGAGAAGATCACAGCTGACTTACTCTCCCCATACAAGACCCATGGTCAACGCGGTATTTACGGTGCACCGGAGTTCTTACGGCATTTGTGGTTAAGTCCTAGGTAATACTTTCCCATACAGATGGAACCTTCCTTTGACCTATTCATCTTACCATGGTCCCATACGCCCACCAAACAGAACACTACCACTCGGGTAGACATTCAAGTAGTCATATTATTATAAAAATAGGATCATGCATTCTTTTGAAAGTAGGAGATAATACGATAGGGTTGTTACAAATAGTTAGTTATGAAATACTACTAAGGATATTATCAAGTGATGAACTTGCATGAGACTGAAATAACAACAATAATCCATGTCTTTGGGGTTCGAGGGTCGCATAGAGAAATCCCGGTATGGAGTACAGAACACACTCGTAAGATGATACATGCATAATAATGAGATGCATCTCTTAATACCCTGAAAATACCCCAGCTTACAGATGTAAGCAACGATCGATACGATACTAAGATCACATAGGTTTTAGGTGAATTGTTTAATTACTTGTAATGCTTTTAGATTTACATGCGTTTCACTTTTACTTAGAAAACAATTGTTACCATGTTTAGTTATAAGTGTTATCACATGGTTAGACAAGTAAAACAATATCTCATTGAAAACAACTTTCAAAAGATAACAAACACATTCTATTTTATGTTTGAAAGTGTAGAGCTAACGAAAAAGATTATTATTGAAAATGATGAACTAATAAATCCTAACTCTATCATAACATAACTTACTAATGACTTGTGATGATAGGTTTAGCAGGTGTGAAAACACTAGGGTTTTATTAATAAGGAAAATAATGCCGTGGTAGCTATTTCTGGTTATAATGGAACACTATAAAATTTCATTACAGTTTTAGAAACAAGTTTACAAATTAAACAAAATCATTCATGTTTGTCATATTTGAATTGGAAATGATTTTCTCTTTAATTTTATATAACATTTTATGCTTTCTAAAAATATTTGAATAAGTTATTAATTTGTTAATTTTAAATGAATTAAATGACTAAGAAAAATATTGTACACATGAAAACTTGATCAAATGGCATTGAAAACATCATTGATGAGTTACATATGTCATCTGGAGCATTTTGGTATATAACTTGTATTTTTCTGATTTTTTGTATTATTTATTATTTTTCTCAAATTTAAATAAATTAATTTAAGTTCAAAATATTTAATTTTTAAACTTTATCAAATATTGTTCAAAATTCATAAACATATAGATTATATTTTTCTGATTAATCTGGTATATTACTTTTATTTTTCTTATTTATAGAACTTAAGTTATTTAATTAATAAAATTAGGGTTTATCCTGCTTTAAATTGACAGGTGGGACCCACCTGTCAGGTTGGACTTAATTAAAAGGAAAAACGAATTATGACATCATGCTGACGTCGGGCTTAGGTCATCACCGGAGGGGCTTTCTCCTGTTCATTTGCAATCGGCCGATTTCGCTCAAATTAATGCATTAGGGTTCTACAAGGGGCTCGAGAAGGACAAGGCGAACCTAACAATAGTGGCGCCGCTACTAAAAGGTCATCGTAGTTGCGCCGGTGAGCATGACTACGACGGACGGTGCACGGCAATGTCGGTGACGACGAATTCGTTGATGAAAAATAAAAGGAAAAGCACCACGATGATCTATGGCTCACCCTGAGCACGAAGGGTGGCCGAGGTCGCCCAGCTTGGTCCAAATCGACGGCGGTGTGAGAATTTCCTGGCGGCCGGAGTTGAAGAACAGGACCCGATTCGTGGCGCCTGGGTCATCTCCGCCCTAGAGCGAGCTTGAGTCGAGGAAGACAACCACGAAGAACCCATAGGTGGTCTCAGAAAGGCACGGGGACGAACGGAGCGTTGGAGACGAGCGACAACGGAGGAAGCTTGGGTTAGGGTTTCGGGTTCCAAACTTGCAGAGAGATAGAGAGCGAGCGAGAGAGTGAGAGAGAGCAGGTTGGAGGGCTTATCCTCATTCTTATCCGTGCAGAAGAGCGGCCGCGAGGAGGTGGCAATGGCGGCAGCGCCACGGCATCATTCTCCTCTGCCTTCTTGCAGAGGTAGAAGAAAGGGAAAAAGAAAAGCCAGTTTTCAATAACCCACTATAGTTTTGAGTATTTACAATTAGGTCCTTCTGCCTTAAAACTGAAAAGAAACCCCTGTTTTCAGGGCCTATTTTTAAATGGAAAAATTAATAAAAATCATTTTTGGAATCCTTGTCAAAAATGCAATATCACCATGTTCTGTTTTGGCGAATTTGGACAATATTTATATTGTATACTTAGAGCACCCACAATGTTGGGCGCTAGTTCGGACAGTTGAGCGGAAGAAAATAATCCTAGCCTACGTGCTAGAGTTTAGACTCCAGCGCTGCCTCTCAGTACAAGCGCTTATTTCTCTAACAGATTCAGTCGTTTTCCATGCTGCATGCAGCCCAAAATAAACTAGGCGCCGGGCGCAAACCTTTGCGTCGATGCCCATAAACAAGCGTCCATCGACCGGGACGCTATTTAACAACTGCCGAACGACCAGGAGAATTATCCTAGCGCCTAGTTATAGTGAAATCCAATCAACGAGTTAACACTTATTTGTATCATTTGTATTCTATTGAACCTTTGTTATTTACATGTGAAGGTTCACGTAGTAGTTCATTTTTAGAGAGTCTAAGATATTTGTTGATGAGATCATTCCATCAAGTATTACTAACTTGTGGAAGTGTGATCATCAGTTATGAGACTTGGATAATTGATGACCCACAAGTATAGGGGATCACAACAGTCTTCGAGCGAAGTAAAATCCAAATTTATTGAGTCGGCACAAGGGGAGCAAAAGAATATTTGTGATCCTTAACAAGTGAGTTGTTAATTCACTTGCACCTGAAAGGTGAGTAGTTCGCGGTGGTTTATCAGTAGTAACAGTTTTATAGCAGCAGCAGTAGTGAACTAACAACAGCGGTAGTATGAAAACATCAACAGTGATGTTGAAGTAAACAGCGGGATTAAATACTGTAGGCATAGGGATGGATAAACGGGTGTTGAATGTATAAGAAAGTTCAAATAATGATCATGTCACGGGCATTGCAGATAAATAAGATAAAGCATCCAAGCACTAAGTAACCATAGGCATGTGTTCCGTAAATAGTCGTACGTGCTCGCAATGAGAACTTGCACAACATCTTTTGTCCTACCAGCCCGTGTTAGCAGGGCCTTAAGGGAACTACTGGTAATTAAGGTGTTCCTTTTAATAGAATACCGAAGCAAAGCATTAACACTCCATGAACACATGTGATCCTCACATCGCATCCATCCTCTCTCGTTGTCCCAATTTCTGTCACTTCGAGGTCTCGGGTTCCGGACAACGATATGTGTAAACATCTTGCAGGTATGATCAAGAAACAATAATTATCATCATGATTCAATAACATGTTCAGATCTGAGATCATGGCACTCGGGCCCAAAGTGGCAAGCATTAAGCATAACAAGTTGTAACAATGTCAATACCACTAATAGAGGATACTAGGCACTATGCCCTAACAATCACGGCATTATTACATGAACGATCTCATCCAATCCCTACCATCCCCTTCATCCTACAGCGGGGATTTACTCACACATGGATGGGGGAAACATGGATGGTCGATGGAGAGGCATTGGTGATGACGGTGGCGATGATCTCCTCCAATTCCCCGTCCCGGCAGGGTGCTAGAAAAGGAACTTCTAATCCCCGAATCGAGGTTCCGGATGGCGGCGACGCTCCGTTGTGTTTCTATGGAATATAAAGAACTCCCTCGGGTTTTAGGGTTGGAGGCTACTTGTAGTCGAAAGGGGAGTCCGAGGGAGGCTCTAGGGGCCCACACAATATGCTGGCGCGGCCAGGAGGGGACCCGCGCCAGGGGGGATGGTCACCCTGTGGCTCCTCTCCTGGCCCCCTTCTGGCTTCCGGGGTCTTCCGGAGTGAAAACACCAATGGGCTCTTTTCTGGGCATGGTCCCAAAAGTTGATTTTTCTGCACAAAAACAAGACACCAAGGTAATTCTGCTAAAAAAAGGCGTTAGTCTGTGTTAGTTGTATCCAAAGCACACAAGTTTAGAGTAAAACAATAAGAAAGGTGTTCGGAAAAGGAGATACGTTTTCGACGTATCAACTCCCCCCCAAGCTTAGCTTATTGCTTGTCCTCAAGCAATTCAGTGACAACTGAGTGTGATACAAGACTTTTACGAACACATTTTTTCATATGATGTAAATACACTCACTATATGATCAGATACTTAGTTATGCTCATGATAATATACATGCAAGATACTGTTACTTGATAGCTATGCAAACCATGTAGAGACAACAACATATTAATAACAAACAACATGAAGCATAACTATTTGCAAGATTGAAGTATTCATAATAGGATCTAATAAAGTGGTATCTCGCTTTCCCTTAAGTGTGGGGCAAAACATAAATGCCGGGGCACCTCTGATGTTCAACGGAAGACTAGAAGTAAAGATATCAAAGATGCAAGTATCAAGAATATACCATAAGCAACCGTGCTTTGGGACAAACATATTACACTAAGATTTATAATTATGCTCTCAAGAAAGTGCTCAAAGAATATGGCGGAGACTCAACATAAAAGTAAAAGAAAGGCCCTTCGTAGAGGGAAGCATGGATCACTCTGTGTTACAGCTTTTTATTTTGTTAAACAGAGATATTGAAAACATATTTAAGAGTGGTGTATGATTATGTCAGCGAATGGTAAACATGCAATACAGTACGTCACAAGCCAGCTGGATTCACAAGAGTGGCTCCCATGGTGAAGGACGCAACTGGTGTAGAAGGTCCTTCCTGTTTCTCTTTTGTTTACAAAATTATGCTTTGACTGATAAATCAGGGGCAAAAATAGTGGAGAGAATATGTTTATAATAATTTGGGGCTGGGCACCCCGCTGCCAGCTCTTCTATCATTTGGATAAGCGGATGAAGCCACTAGTCTAGGGTGTGAAATCCAATCAACGAGTGAGATAAAGATTCCATATTTACGTCCTCATGAGCTAAAGCAGTGGCACAAAACAAGAGAAGTTTTAGAAGGTTTTAAAGGTAGGACATGAGCAATTTACTTTGGAATGACGGTTAAATACCACATATAGGTAGGTGTGGTGCACACATTTGGCAAACTTTGGTTTTCAGGGATTTGGATGCACGAGTAGAGCTCATACTCAGTACAGGTGAAGGCTAGCAATAGACAGGGAGCCCCAATCAAGAGAGCAACAACTATCATAATCATGTTTGCGACAAAGTAAAATCAACTGAGGCATAAAATTGATACTAGAACTCTGAGGAAAAATAAATCATTGAGGCTTATTGACTTTTTGTTTTCATTCTTAGCATGCGCGAGCATGTGCCAAGCCGATTCAAATGAAACAGTCAAAGGAGGCTACCGCAATGCCATACTCTTCTTATGAATAGAACAAATATTTATGCGACATGTCATTCACTATTAATAAATTTGAACAAAACATGAGAGAGCATGAACTATTAAGCAGCCATTAAGTCACATAGATCTTATATGAACAAACTGAGCATGCTCACATAGATGGATATATGTACAAAAACGAAATCAAATAGAATTCATGCCAGTCTCTCACCACACTTGAATTGTCGTAGATCGTCATTATTGCTCTTCACTTGTGGCTCGAATAATATATAATTAAAACCAAGCTCCAATGGAATCACGGACGACTATTGAACTCTGCAGCAAACTTTACAAAACCAAAGAAGAAGAACAAATATTTTTGGGATTTTCAATTAAAGGACGAACAAAAAGAGAGTAAGCAAACAAAGTAAAATATTTTTGGGTTTTCCAAATGAAACAAGAACAAAGGAAAGCAAACAAAACAAACAAAACAATTTATTTTTGGGTTTTTGAATATTAAAGTGCAACTAAAGAATAAAGCAAACCAACTAAAAAACAAAACTAGAGAGAAACAGCAGAAATATTTTTGGTCTTTTTGTGTTTTGGAAAACGAAAACAAAACAATAAAAATGAAAGAAATGAAAGAAACTAAAACAAGCGAAAGAAACAAAAAGAAACGAAAGAAAAGAAAACATGGATATACAAAGAACCGACGAATCATGGTATGTAAATGAGTGTGATGTCGGTATACCTCCCCCCAAGCTTAGGCTTTTGGCCTAAATGGAGATCAATCGTGGCGCGTGAAGTATCCCCACTGCGGTGGGTCATCCCTTGAGTGGTCGTACTCGGGCGCATAGGAGGAAGATGATGCAGTGGGCGCATAGTCATAGTTGGGGTGATGATATGGAATCCCCCTAGTGTCGTAGGGCTGGACGAAATCGCTATCGTCTCCCTCTCCGGCGTCCTCCCTTTGCTGGGGGAGATGCTCAAGGTATGTGTCCAGCTCACTCTCAGAAAGCTCCCATCCTTGCCTCCGATTAAAATAAACCAAGGCTGTGCAGGCAAAAGTACTTCTATAACAGTTTTAACAACTCTCCACCCGGATCGTTTGGAGAAAGTTAATTCAAAAGATAAACTATGTAAGTGAGCATGGGTAGAAAGAAACTTATGTTGAACCATGGAAACAAGATTAGGCCTCTCCATAGGAAAATAAAAGTCTAGAGGGTGTGGCTCCAAACCATGTAAAGCTAACAAGCGCGAGGCAATAAGACCTCCACAAACTCCGCCCTTCTCACGGTTACGTGATAGACGGTGAGAAATCAAAGCGCCAAAGCTATAAGACCTATCGTGTCTCAAAGAAGCATCAATAAACGCCAAATCATAAAAAAAATAACTTGCCGGCAGTTTTCCTAGCTAATACACATTTAGAAATGAAGTAGGCAAAGTATAGAATACTAGGGAGTTGAATTTCACGAATTGTACCCTTCTCCCCTGTGAAGCTTCTGCCTTGGCAAATCTCTCCGTATAAATTCAGTAGTGGTTTGGGCTGCCCAATTATTTTCTCACAAGACCCCCACTTAGGTACCTTGATAGCTGCATAGAAAACACTGAAAGGCAGGCTCACGGCTTTATTATAAATCTTATAGTGGACCATTGGGTTAGTTGAAGACCATTTACAACTAAAATCCTGCACTATAGACATAGTTAGTTTCACATATTGGATAGGCTCATCCTCAATAAAAGGCTCCAAGCCTGCATTATGCACCAGAGTGTTAAAGTCCTGCAGAATTCCTGTAACTTGCATAAATTCCCGACACGGGTAGATTGATGGGAACACCCTCTCTTCACGGTGCACGATCACGACCTCATGCACTTCCAACTCATGCTGGTTTAGTTGATAAGCATTGTGCTCCATCTCTGAACTTTTTCAACAATCATCACAAAAATTAATTTCAAGCAACTATAAGGTGGAGACTACCATAGGGACTTATATGAGAGCTAAACATACATATAAAACAAATTATTTCTACTCAAATCAAGCATGCAAACTCACATAAGCTGTCACCCATAGTACCAAAAAACTCAAGAAATACTTCACTAAATAAAATTCTACTTGGATCATCGGAGGAGTCACGTACCAGAGATCAAACACACCAAATATCAGCACAAATGATGGCTTGAAGAAGAAAATCAAAAATCCAGAGGCAAGAACACAGGTTCCAGGAAATGTTCTCAGCTTTGGGGTGAGAGAGAAGACTTTGGCAGTGGAGAGAGTAAGTGGAGGGCCAGAGGGCCCACACCATGTGCTGGTGCCACCCTAGGGTGTGCCTAACTGGTGGGTCCCCCTGGGGTATCCCAGGTGCCTTTCTGCCTCATTTTTGACGTAAAAATTTATTATAATTTTTCTGGACTTTTTTGAGAAACTTTATTTTTGAGGTATTTCCAAAATTTTAATGATTAATAAAAAACGGGAAAACAAAAGTGAAAATGTTGAAAATAAAACCAAAACCAGAAGTACAGAGGTTCTATCACACTTTAATGAAAGAATAACCAAAGAAAACAAAGGTTATAGTGGTGAAACAAAAGTATGGAAGGTGAAAACATGCATAACCTCATAAATCAGAGTGAAAATATCAGGAAAACATGCATCAGGATGATGGAAAACATGATTGCACTAAAGTAGCAATGTAATAACAGAACTAAACATGGTGAAAACATAGTGCGGAAGGTGAAAACAAAGTGAAAACAATGTCCTCTTCATTAAAAATCATTTTGTTAACAAGTGTGATCAAGTCTTGCTACCAGAATAATTTTCATATGAAGAAAAACTTTGCTAAACACTAAATAATTATGTTACCTCAACCTTGATAGGCATAGTCTCAATCATAATAATCTCATATTCCTTTGGTGGTACTGGAATGGGACAATAAAATTCTCCAATCTTGATGGTCTCAATATTTTCAATTGATTTTAGACCATATTTCTTATCAATCTTCTTGGGAAAATAAACAGTGTGCTCTTTATCATTAACATTAAAAGTAACTTTTCCTTGATTGCAATCAATAACATCCCTGCAGTGTGACGCCCCGAGATCGGGCACTATGCAGATTTCAGCATTTCCGCCAAATCCGCATAATAACCGATTCCAGGTTGCCACTTGTGATAACATTACAACAGTTCACGAATATTCCACAACAACAACTGAAAGGATAGATACAAGATGACTCAGACGAGCCAGGGATACAACTGATACAATACAAAGATCCAAATAACAGCGGAAGAAACAACATATCGTCCGTCTACGGACAAGATCCAAATTGGACTAAGAGTCCTGAAGATAACCGAGAGCGTCCAATCCCTGCCCAGGCCAAGCCGGAGGGATTCCCAAGCTAACATCGTCAGACTTCAAACCTGTTGACTGCAATATTGAATATGCAGCCACGAAGAGATTCGTGGGTCAGTACGGTTAAGTACTGGCAAGTGGATAAACCATACTCACAAGATACCGGCGTAGCCAGTCATCACAAGATACAAATACTTTGGGATCAACGGAAAGGAAGGGGTTATTGCAAATAAGCGACAGCGGGCTGCACTAACCAACTACACAGAGATACCACAACTTCCGGCTAACAGAAAGAAGATAAGATCGAGTATCGTGACCAACTGAAAGATAACTTCAAACAAACCCATCCTGGATCTCGCCCCTTATCCGAAGAAGCAATCCGAGGATAACTCACATAGTTGGATTAAGGATGGTTCAGATTATTGTGTCAATAAGCCTATTACTAGTCAAGTTGTTAATCATTGGGTGTAAGATTGTTAATCATTAGGTTTAAGTTGTCCTGAGTACTTGTTAGCCAGTACTTTCACCAAGTAATCCATAACCGCGGAAAACACGGCTTCTCGAGAAGATTATCCCTGCAGGGTTGCACCAATTTAGCCGTACACGCAAGAATAACCCGCCAGATGGGAGATCACCCCACCAAGCGAGGTACTCTACACAACTCAACTCTTTTTCGCATCAAGCCCAAAGCACCTTGGGCGCACGGCTAATCGAGCCCAGAAGAAAATGGACCCTCATAGCACTCTAAGACCGTGTCCCCCTATATGCCGACTACGAAAGTTCCACCCGGGATCCAAGGGCTCGCAAGATCATGCATGCAGCAAATGGAAAACCCGAACTAAATGAGGCGATTTGGACGAGATGCGAATCGAGTCAAATTGAGGGGGGCGCCCATACTCGCTTCCCACATGCGGGTAGTGCACTCATCATGGATCAGTAGACAAGACCCTTTTCCTATTAGGGTCGACACTAGCAGGCCTCAAAACCACTTAGGGCCTCCTGCCGGTGCCTTATCATCAAATTATTATTACCATTAGCATTAACAGGATTGATTGATTAACACCGAGCCCCCAGAACGATAATAAAATATAGTAAAAGAAGTAACCGACAACAGACTCGAGCAAAGCAACCCTAAGCATGCAGCTACGACACGAAGGCCAACAAGGTAAACAATCAGCAGTTAATAGGAAGTGGAAGGAAAGGCTATATCATGGCTGCAAGGTAAACATACGATAGGATCGAGGCACAAGTATCGAAGCAAAGGCTAGAATAAGAACAACGGAAAGAATCGGTAACAAGTGAGGAAAGGCAACAAAGGTAGCAAGTGAGTATACTTGCCTGGGATCCCGCAAGGTAGCAGAACTTGTCGTTGCTCACATCATCTCAACGTCCTATCCGGGAAGAAGCAACGAACCTCGAACAAACACCGGATGCAACAATTACTACTACGGCCAAAGATCCAGCATGATCAAGATATGGATGCATGACAAGTTTAAAGATGCATCAAGGTAAACTAGTTGACAAGATAAACAGATTTAAATGGACCCATATGCAATTTGAGTTGCATATGAAAAGCCCATGAATTATGGTTAGATGATTTGTTTTCCAACTAATCAACAGGTGAAGGTGGATTAGCATGATGCATGGATGAGGAAAACAGCAAAATAACAACAATAGAACCAATTGGAAATAAGGTTTAACCATTATGAAATTCACTTATTAAGTTTTGGGAATTTTGGTTACTTAAAGGTGTCACACAAGCATTTGTTTTTTTCACCAATTTTAATTGTTCAAAATAGATAACAAAGTTCATATTTGGAAAGTTCACACAATTTTTAGGTGGATTACATGTTTCACTTGTTGGAAAAGGATTTCAAATAAATTATTTATGAATTAAACAAGTTTAAGCAAGAATTAAATGAATTTAATTCAAACATGAACTTACTTGAATTTTTGTTTGTGCAACACATTGAGTGAAGTTCATATTTGAAAAGGTTTTGCTTTTATGGTTTGAAAACATATTTTATATGTCCCAAAAGAATTTGTTTGATTAAGTTATGAATTTAGCAATATTAAATGATTTCAACAAGGTTTAAATCATTTAACCAATTTTAACTATTCAAAACATGAAACAAATTTTATATTTGGAAAGGTGGTTTAATTTTGCATGGAAACATATTTCATTGGTTGAAATTGGATTTAAAATGAGCAAGTTATTATTTTGGCAGTTTTAAATGCAATAATTAAGAAACAGTTGTTTTCAGCAATTTAAATTATTCAAAATAGCAAACAAAATTTATATTTGGAAAGTACATGAAAAGTTGATTGGAAAACATATTTAGTTTGTGGAATTTGGAATTTTTATGAACAAGTTATGATTTTTGCAAGTTTAAGTGATTTAAACAAGAATTCAAATGTTTTACCAATTTAAAATATTCAAAACAGTAAACAAATTTTATATTTGGATAGAACATTTAATTTGGGACAGAAAACATATTTAAAAAGTTAAAATTGGAGTTGGGATGAATTTCTTATGCAATTTACAAAATTGGGTGCAATTCTGCCATTTTTAATCCATTAGGGACTTAGAAATAATTGTTACAGGGGCTAGAATTAAAGATACAGGGGCTTGGTTGTGATTTCTAGGAAGTACAGTACCAAAACAATTGAAAATAAAATGTTGGTTTTTTTATTGAGGGATGGGGGATTCGAACCCCCCATCTCCTGCTGCGCAAAGGGGGGCCTAACCATTGGGGTAGTGCTGCTGTGTTGGTAGAGAAGGGGCTCGGGGGGGTTATGCTGCAGTTGCGCGCGCGATGGGAAATAAAAAGGAAAAGGGTGCGCCCCCTGGGGATCGAACCCAGGAGCTCGGGGCACGGCGCTAGGGTGTGTTGCCAGTGCGGCTGGGAACGGATGCTTGTCAGGTATGCGATACGGGGGGGTTTAACCTGTACTTCCCGTCAGTTACCTTGCCTGACGAACTGAATGAAAGTTTCAGCTACTGCCGATCGCCGACAGAGGCGGACGGTGGCCTCCTGCCGGTGCCTGCGCTGGGCGTGCGTGGTGCTGGCGCGGGTCGTGCGCGTGCAGCGTGAGTGTGGAGGCGGACAGAGCCAGAGGGGAAAGGACAGGGGCGCTCACCTGGTGGTCGTCGTCGAGCGCAGCAGAAACAGACCGGTTGCAGGCGACAGGGACATGGTCGAGGTGCGGACATCGAGGAAGAAAGCGAAGGATCGGGGGGGTATCCGGTGATGGACCCTTCTGCAAACTTGGCGAGGGAGTTGTCCCCGTTCCATTCCCGCCGGCGGCGCATAATCGAGGTGACCGCGGCGAGCCCGCCGCGTCCAACAGCGACCATGCCTTACGGTGGTGGTGGAGAACTACAGAGGAGCAGGGGCAGTTGATGAGGAGGGAGAGAGGGTGGCGGCGGTGTGGGAGGAGGCAGGGCTAGGGCGTGCTAGGGCAGAGGGTTTTATGGAGAGAGGAGCCCTGGTACGGCGCCCATCGGAGGAGGGGGAGGAGGATCAGAGGGTGGAGGAGGAATCGTACAGAGAGGATGACGTGGGAGGAGGAAGACGACAAGGAGGGGGAAGGTAACGGGCTAGAAAGATAGGTGGGCTGGGGAAGGAAAAGGAGATGGGGTTGGGCTGGCTCTCTCATCTCTCTCTTTTTATTTTATTTCCTTCTCTCTTTTTTTTTGTAAAGGGTGAGAGTAAGAGAGAGATAGAATTAGGGTTTTTTTGGGGGTTTGTTTTATGAGCTATTTTTATTAATTTTTCAAACAGAACATAGAAGCAAAAGCTAACATTATTGCACAAGTTTGAAAGCTTAATTGGAATTAAAGTTGTTAAGTGAATTTTTCCCATAGAGTTTGGGGTTTCTTTTTATTTTATAAACAAATGTTGTTAATTTGCAAAACAGCACATAAAAGTAATGTTAATCATTAACGTCAAAATTTAGAATATTAATTGATTTCTAATTTGTTATTTGAATTCCAAATAGAGGTTGGGGTGTTTATTTGATAATTAGATTTTTATTAATTTGCAAAACAACAACAACAAGGTAGTTAAAAATTAATTTCAACAACTTGAATTATTAAGGTGATATTAAATTGTTAGGTGATTCTCAAATAATGTTTGGGTTGGAGTTTTGGAATTAAACAGATTTTATTTAATAAGCAACAAGAAATTATACAAACATTATTGAAATTAGTTTGTTTGCCAAATTTTAATTTTTAAACCCATATTGAAATATGATAAATAAGATTGATTTGATTTGAATTTTTGGAATTTTCCATTAGGGTTTTAATAACAGGGAATATTTTAGTAACAGGCAAGTTGATTAAAACAAATTAAACCAGTGAAAAACAATTGAGTGGTTTAGTTTGAAATTTTGAAATTGGAAATTTTGAGCAGGGGGTGAAAGTTTAAATTGTTTTGAATTTTGATTTGTTTTGAAAAACAGAATGCAATGCTCATGGGATGCATATGATGCAAGCAAAAAGAAAACAAACACTCTCTAATAGGGTAACACCCCAGGTGTTACAGACGACACCACTAACAAGGGATTGCGCCCTCGCAATCCACCTACTAACCCGGGAGGGGAAAGAAGTTCGACTATCGATTCTTCGTGCTTCCAGTTGATCTCCTCGACACCACTAACAAGGGATTCTTGCTCGGAGTGACGACGATGTTCTCCCACCAGGAATCTTCCGATGATCGAACCTATTAGGTTAAAGGCTCAGAAAACGTCTACCCACGTAGGATCCTAACACTTTGAAAGATAGACAAAGGGGGAGACTCCAAAACAAATAAGATGGGAGGGGAAATAGATTAGGGGTAAGGAGAAAACAAGAATCCTATTGAGATGTTTTCCAAAATAGTTTAGCAGAAATAGTTTTTGACACTCTAGAAACAACGACCGTTAGCTAGGTTATCCTACAGGCTTTGCGGACCCGTTGCTTTCGATAACCATTCGTATCGAAACAATCTCGGGAATCGGAACCAAGGCTCTGATACCATTTTGTGACGCCCCGAGATCGGGCACTATGCAGATTTCAGCATTTCCGCCAAATCCGCATAATAACCGATTCCAGGTTGCCACTTGTGATAACATTACAACAGTTCACGAATATTCCACAACAACAACTGAAAGGATAGATACAAGATGACTCAGACGAGCCAGGGATACAACTGATACAATACAAAGATCCAAATAACAGCGGAAGAAACAACATATCGTCTGTCTACGGACAAGATCCAAATTGGACTAAGAGTCCTGAAGATAACCGAGAGCGTCCAATCGCTGCCCAGGCCAAACCGGAGGGATTCCCAAGCTAACATCGTCAGACTTCAAACCTGTTGACTGCAATATTGAATATGCAGCCACAAAGAGATTCGTGGGTCAGTACGGTTAAGTACTGGCAAGTGGATAAACCATACTCACAAGATACCGGCGTAGCCAGTCATCACAAGATACAAATACTTTGGGATCAACGGAAAGGAAGGGGTTATTGCAAATAAGCGACAGCGGGCTGCACTAACCAACTACACAGAGATACCACAACTTCCGGCTAACAGAAAGAAGATAAGATCGAGTATCGTGACCAACTGAAAGATAACTTCAAACAAACCCATCCTGGATCTCGCCCCTTATCCGAAGAAGCAATCCGAGGATAACTCACACAGTTGGATTAAGGATGGTTCAGATTATTGTGTCAATAAGCCTATTACTAGTGAAGTTGGTAATCATTGGGTGTAAGATTGTTAATCATTAGGTTTAAGTTGTCCTGAGTACTTGTTAGCCAGTACTTTCACCAAGTAATCCATAACCGCGGAAAACACGGCTTCTCGAGAAGATTATCCCTGCAGGGTTGCACCAATTTAGCCGTACACGCA
Source organism: Alopecurus myosuroides (assembly GCA_028641055.1). Lineage (NCBI taxonomy): Eukaryota > Viridiplantae > Streptophyta > Magnoliopsida > Poales > Poaceae > Alopecurus > Alopecurus myosuroides. Next base: position 48,000 of record CM054058.1, read on the forward strand.
AGAATAACCCGCCAGATGGGAGATCACCCCACCAAGCGAGGTACTCTACACAACTCAACTCTTTTTCGCATCAAGCCCAAAGCACCTTGGGCGCACGGCTAATCGAGCCCAGAAGAAAATGGACCCTCATAGAACTCTAAGACCGTGTCCCCCTATATGCCGACTACGAAAGTTCCACCCGGGATCCAAGGGCTCGCAAGATCATGCATGCAGCAAATGGAAAACCCGAACTAAATGAGGCGATTTGGACGAGATGCGAATCGAGTCAAATTGAGGGGGGCGCCCATACTCGCTTCCCACATGCGGGTAGTGCGCTCATCATGGATCAGTAGACAAGACCCTTTTCCTATTAGGGTCGACACTAGCATGCCTCAAAACCACTTAGGGCCTCCTGCCGGTGCCTTATCATCAAATTATTATTACCATTAGCATTAACAGGATTGATTGATTAACACCGAGCCCCCAGAACGATAATAAAAGATAGTAAAAGAAGTAACCGACAACAGACTCGAGCAAAGCAACCCTAAGCATGCAGCTACGACACGAAGGCCAACGAGGTAAACAATCAGCAGTTAATAGGAAGTGGAAGGAAAGGCTATATCATGGCTGCAAGGTAAACATACGATAGGATCGAGGCACAAGCATCGAAGCAAAGGCTAGAATAAGAACAACGGAAAGAATCGGTAACAAGTGAGGAAAGGCAACAAAGGTAGCAAGTGAGTATACTTGCCTGGGATCCCGCAAGGTAGCAGAACTTGTCGTTGCTCACATCATCTCAACGTCCTATCCGGGAAGAAGCAACGAACCTCGAACAAACACCGGATGCAACAATTACTACTACGGCAAAAGATCCAGCATGATCAAGATATGGATGCATGACAAGTTTAAAGATGCATCAAGGTAAACTAGTTGACAAGATAAACAGATTTAAATGGACCCATATGCAATTTGAGTTGCATATGAAAAGCCCATGAATTATGGTTAGATGATTTGTTTTCCAACTAATCAACAGGTGAAGGTGGATTAGCATGATGCATGGATGAGGAAAACAGCAAAATAACAACAATAGAACCAATTGGAAATAAGGTTTAACCATTATGAAATTCACTTATTAAGTTTTGGGAATTTTGGTTACTTAAAGGTGTCACACAAGCATTTGTTGTTTTCACCAATTTTAATTTTTCAAAATAGATAACAAAGTTCATATTTGGAAAGTTCACACAATTTTTAGGTGGATTACATGTTTCACTTGTTGGAAAAGGATTTCAAATAAATTATTTATGAATTAAACAAGTTTAAGCAAGAATTAAATGAATTTAATTCAAACATGAACTTACTTGAATTTTTGTTTGTGCAACACATTGAGTGAAGTTCATATTTGAAAAGGTTATGCTTTTATGGTTTGAAAACATATTTTATATGTCCCAAAAGAATTTGTTTGATTAAGTTATGAATTTAGCAATATTAAATGATTTCAACAAGGTTTAAATCATTTAACCAATTTTAACTATTCAAAACATGAAACAAATTTTATATTTGGAAAGGTGGTTTAATTTTGCATGGAAACATATTTCATTGGTTGAAATTGGATTTAAAATGAGCAAGTTATTATTTTGGCAGTTTTAAATGCAATAATTAAGAAACAGTTGTTTTCAGCAATTTAAATTATTCAAAATAGCAAACAAAATTTATATTTGGAAAGTACATGAAAAGTTGATTGGAAAACATATTTAGTTTGTGGAATTTGGAATTTTTATGAACAAGTTATGATTTTTGCAAGTTTAAGTGATTTAAACAAGAATTCAAATGTTTTACCAATTTAAAATATTCAAAACAGTAAACAAATTTTATATTTGGATAGAACATTTAATTTGGGACAGAAAACATATTTAAAAAGTTAAAATTGGAGTTGGGATGAATTTCTTATGCAATTTACAAAATTGGGTGCAATTCTGCCATTTTTAATCCATTAGGGACTTAGAAATAATTGTTACAGGGGCTAGAATTAAAGATACAGGGGCTTGGTTGTGATTTCTAGGAAGTACAGTACCAAAACAATTGAAAATAAAATGTTGGTTTTTTTATTGAGGGATGGGGGATTCGAACCCCCCATCTCCTGCTGCGCAAAGGGGGGCCTAACCATTGGGGTAGTGCTGCTGTGTTGGTAGAGAAGGGGCTCGGGGGGGTTATGCTGCAGTTGCGCGCGCCGATGGGAAATAAAAAGGAAAAGGGTGCGCCCCCTGGGGATCGAACCCAGGAGCTCGGGGCACGGCGCTAGGGTGTGTTGCCAGTGCGGCTGGGAACGGATGCTTGTCAGGTATGCGATACGGGGGGGTTTAACCTGTACTTCCCGTCAGTTACCTTGCCTGACGAACTGAATGAAAGTTTCAGCTACTGCCGATCGCCGACAGAGGCGGACGGTGGCCTCCTGCCGGTGCCTGCGCTGGGCGTGCGTGGTGCTGGCGCGGGTCGTGCGCGTGCAGCGTGAGTGTGGAGGCGGACAGAGCCAGAGGGGAAAGGACAGGGGCGCTCACCTGGTGGTCGTCGTCGAGCGCAGCAGAAACAGACCGGTTGCAGGCGACAGGGACATGGTCGAGGTGCGGACGTCGAGGAAGAAAGCGAAGGATCGGGGGGGTATCCGGTGATGGACCCTTCTGCAAACTTGGCGAGGGAGTTGTCCCCGTTCCATTCCCGCCGGCGGCGCATAATCGAGGTGACTGCGGCGAGCCCGCCGCGTCCAACAGCGACCATGCCTTACGGTGGTGGTGGAGAACTACAGAGGAGCAGGGGCAGTTGATGAGGAGGGAGAGAGGGTGGCGGCGGTGTGGGAGGAGGCAGGGCTAGGGCGTGCTAGGGCAGAGGGTTTTATGGAGAGAGGAGCCCTGGTACGGCGCCCATCGGAGGAGGGGGAGGAGGATCAGAGGGTGGAGGAGGAATCGTACAGAGAGGATGACGTGGGAGGAGGAAGACGACAAGGAGGGGGAAGGTAACGGGCTAGAAAGATAGGTGGGCTGGGGAAGGAAAAGGAGATGGGGTTGGGCTGGCTCTCTCATCTCTCTCTTTTTATTTTATTTCCTTCTCTCTTTTTTTTTGTAAAGGGTGAGAGTAAGAGAGAGATAGAATTAGGGTTTTTTTGGGGGTTTGTTTTATGAGCTATTTTTATTAATTTTTCAAACAGAACATAGAAGCAAAAGCTAACATTATTGCACAAGTTTGAAAGCTTAATTGGAATTAAAGTTGTTAAGTGAATTTTTCCCATAGAGTTTGGGGTTTCTTTTTATTTTATAAACAAATGTTGTTAATTTGCAAAACAGCACATAAAAGTAATGTTAATCATTAACGTCAAAATTTAGAATATTAATTGATTTCTAATTTGTTATTTGAATTCCAAATAGAGGTTGGGGTGTTTATTTGATAATTAGATTTTTATTAATTTGCAAAACAACAACAACAAGGTAGTTAAAAATTAATTTCAACAACTTGAATTATTAAGGTGATATTAAATTGTTAGGTGATTCTCAAATAATGTTTGGGTTGGAGTTTTGGAATTAAACAGATTTTATTTAATAAGCAACAAGAAATTATACAAACATTATTGAAATTAGTTTGTTTGCCAAATTTTAATTTTTAAACCCATATTGAAATATGATAAATAAGATTGATTTGATTTGAATTTTTGGAATTTTCCATTAGGGTTTTAATAACAGGGAATATTTTAGTAACAGGCAAGTTGATTAAAACAAATTAAACCAGTGAAAAACAATTGAGTGGTTTAGTTTGAAATTTTGAAATTGGAAATTTTGAGCAGGGGGTGAAAGTTTAAATTGTTTTGAATTTTGATTTGTTTTGAAAAACAGAATGCAATGCTCATGGGATGCATATGATGCAAGCAAAAAGAAAACAAACACTCTCTAATAGGGTAACACCCCAGGTGTTACAGACGACACCACTAACAAGGGATTGCGCCCTCGCAATCCACCTACTAACCCGGGAGGGGAAAGAAGTTCGACTATCGATTCTTCGTGCTTCCAGTTGATCTCCTCGACACCACTAACAAGGGATTCTTGCTCGGAGTGACGACGATGTTCTCCCACCAGGAATCTTCCGATGATCGAACCTATTAGGTTAAAGGCTCAGAAAACGTCTACCCACGTAGGATCCTAACACTTTGAAAGATAGACAAAGGGGGAGACTCCAAAACAAATAAGATGGGAGGGGAAATAGATTAGGGGTAAGGAGAAAACAAGAATCCTATTGAGATGTTTTCCAAAATAGTTTAGCAGAAATAGTTTTTGACACTCTAGAAACAACGACCGTTAGCTAGGTTATCCTACAGGCTTTGCGGACCCGTTGCTTTCGATAACCATTCGTATCGAAACAATCTCGGGAATCGGAACCAAGGCTCTGATACCATTTTGTGACGCCCCGAGATCGGGCACTATGCAGATTTCAGCATTTCCGCCAAATCCGCATAATAACCGATTCCAGGTTGCCACTTGTGATAACATTACAACAGTTCACGAATATTCCACAACAACAACTGAAAGGATAGATACAAGATGACTCAGACGAGCCAGGGATACAACTGATACAATACAAAGATCCAAATAACAGCGGAAGAAACAACATATCGTCTGTCTACGGACAAGATCCAAATTGGACTAAGAGTCCTGAAGATAACCGAGAGCGTCCAATCGCTGCCCAGGCCAAACCGGAGGGATTCCCAAGCTAACATCGTCAGACTTCAAACCTGTTGACTGCAATATTGAATATGCAGCCACAAAGAGATTCGTGGGTCAGTACGGTTAAGTACTGGCAAGTGGATAAACCATACTCACAAGATACCGGCGTAGCCAGTCATCACAAGATACAAATACTTTGGGATCAACGGAAAGGAAGGGGTTATTGCAAATAAGCGACAGCGGGCTGCACTAACCAACTACACAGAGATACCACAACTTCCGGCTAACAGAAAGAAGATAAGATCGAGTATCGTGACCAACTGAAAGATAACTTCAAACAAACCCATCCTGGATCTCGCCCCTTATCCGAAGAAGCAATCCGAGGATAACTCACACAGTTGGATTAAGGATGGTTCAGATTATTGTGTCAATAAGCCTATTACTAGTCAAGTTGTTAATCATTGGGTGTAAGATTGTTAATCATTAGGTTTAAGTTGTCCTGAGTACTTGTTAGCCAGTACTTTCACCAAGTAATCCATAACCGCGGAAAACACGGCTTCTCGAGAAGATTATCCCTGCAGGGTTGCACCAATTTAGCCGTACACGCAAGAATAACCCGCCAGATGGGAGATCACCCCACCAAGCGAGGTACTCTACACAACTCAACTCTTTTTCGCATCAAGCCCAAAGCACCTTGGGCGCACGGCTAATCGAGCCCAGAAGAAAATGGACCCTCATAGAACTCTAAGACCGTGTCCCCCTATATGCCGACTACGAAAGTTCCACCCGGGATCCAAGGGCTCGCAAGATCATGCATGCAGCAAATGGAAAACCCGAACTAAATGAGGCGATTTGGACGAGATGCGAATCGAGTCAAATTGAGGGGGGCGCCCATACTCGCTTCCCACATGCGGGTAGTGCGCTCATCATGGATCAGTAGACAAGACCCTTTTCCTATTAGGGTCGACACTAGCAGGCCTCAAAACCACTTAGGGCCTCCTGCCGGTGCCTTATCATCAAATTATTATTACCATTAGCATTAACAGGATTGATTGATTAACACCGAGCCCCCAGAACGATAATAAAAGATAGTAAAAGAAGTAACCGACAACAGACTCGAGCAAAGCAACCCTAAGCATGCAGCTACGACACGAAGGCCAACGAGGTAAACAATCAGCAGTTAATAGGAAGTGGAAGGAAAGGCTATATCATGGCTGCAAGGTAAACATACGATAGGATCGAGGCACAAGCATCGAAGCAAAGGCTAGAATAAGAACAACGGAAAGAATCGGTAACAAGTGAGGAAAGGCAACAAAGGTAGCAAGTGAGTATACTTGCCTGGGATCCCGCAAGGTAGCAGAACTTGTCGTTGCTCACATCATCTCAACGTCCTATCCGGGAAGAAGCAACGAACCTCGAACAAACACCGGATGCAACAATTACTACTACGGCAAAAGATCCAGCATGATCAAGATATGGATGCATGACAAGTTTAAAGATGCATCAAGGTAAACTAGTTGACAAGATAAACAGATTTAAATGGACCCATATGCAATTTGAGTTGCATATGAAAAGCCCATGAATTATGGTTAGATGATTTGTTTTCCAACTAATCAACAGGTGAAGGTGGATTAGCATGATGCATGGATGAGGAAAACAGCAAAATAACAACAATAGAACCAATTGGAAATAAGGTTTAACCATTATGAAATTCACTTATTAAGTTTTGGGAATTTTGGTTACTTAAAGGTGTCACACAAGCATTTGTTGTTTTCACCAATTTTAATTTTTCAAAATAGATAACAAAGTTCATATTTGGAAAGTTCACACAATTTTTAGGTGGATTACATGTTTCACTTGTTGGAAAAGGATTTCAAATAAATTATTTATGAATTAAACAAGTTTAAGCAAGAATTAAATGAATTTAATTCAAACATGAACTTACTTGAATTTTTGTTTGTGCAACACATTGAGTGAAGTTCATATTTGAAAAGGTTATGCTTTTATGGTTTGAAAACATATTTTATATGTCCCAAAAGAATTTGTTTGATTAAGTTATGAATTTAGCAATATTAAATAATTTAAACAAGGTTTAAATCATTTAACCAATTTTAACTATTCAAAACATGAAACAAATTTTATATTTGGAAAGGTGGTTTAATTTTGCATGGAAACATATTTCATTGGTTGAAATTGGATTTAAAATGAGCAAGTTATTATTTTGGCAGTTTTAAATGCAATAATTAAGAAACAGTTGTTTTCAGCAATTTAAATTATTCAAAATAGCAAACAAAATTTATATTTGGAAAGTACATGAAAAGTTGATTGGAAAACATATTTAGTTTGTGGAATTTGGAATTTTTATGAACAAGTTATGATTTTTGCAAGTTTAAGTGATTTAAACAAGAATTCAAATGTTTTACCAATTTAAAATATTCAAAACAGTAAACAAATTTTATATTTGGATAGAACATTTAATTTGGGACAGAAAACATATTTAAAAAGTTAAAATTGGAGTTGGGATGAATTTCTTATGCAATTTACAAAATTGGGTGCAATTCTGCCATTTTTAATCCATTAGGGACTTAGAAATAATTGTTACAGGGGCTAGAATTAAAGATACAGGGGCTTGGTTGTGATTTCTAGGAAGTACAGTACCAAAACAATTGAAAATAAAATGTTGGTTTTTTTATTGAGGGATGGGGGATTCGAACCCCCCATCTCCTGCTGCGCAAAGGGGGGCCTAACCATTGGGGTAGTGCTGCTGTGTTGGTAGAGAAGGGGCTCGGGGGGGTTATGCTGCAGTTGCGCGCGCGATGGGAAATAAAAAGGAAAAGGGTGCGCCCCCTGGGGATCGAACCCAGGAGCTCGGGGCACGGCGCTAGGGTGTGTTGCCAGTGCGGCTGGGAACGGATGCTTGTCAGGTATGCGATACGGGGGGGTTTAACCTGTACTTCCCGTCAGTTACCTTGCCTGACGAACTGAATGAAAGTTTCAGCTACTGCCGATCGCCGACAGAGGCGGACGGTGGCCTCCTGCCGGTGCCTGCGCTGGGCGTGCGTGGTGCTGGCGCGGGTCGTGCGCGTGCAGCGTGAGTGTGGAGGCGGACAGAGCCAGAGGGGAAAGGACAGGGGCGCTCACCTGGTGGTCGTCGTCGAGCGCAGCAGAAACAGACCGGTTGCAGGCGACAGGGACATGGTCGAGGTGCGGACGTCGAGGAAGAAAGCGAAGGATCGGGGGGGTATCCGGTGATGGACCCTTCTGCAAACTTGGCGAGGGAGTTGTCCCCGTTCCATTCCCGCCGGCGGCGCATAATCGAGGTGACTGCGGCGAGCCCGCCGCGTCCAACAGCGACCATGCCTTACGGTGGTGGTGGAGAACTACAGAGGAGCAGGGGCAGTTGATGAGGAGGGAGAGAGGGTGGCGGCGGTGTGGGAGGAGGCAGGGCTAGGGCGTGCTAGGGCAGAGGGTTTTATGGAGAGAGGAGCCCTGGTACGGCGCCCATCGGAGGAGGGGGAGGAGGATCAGAGGGTGGAGGAGGAATCGTACAGAGAGGATGACGTGGGAGGAGGAAGACGACAAGGAGGGGGAAGGTAACGGGCTAGAAAGATAGGTGGGCTGGGGAAGGAAAAGGAGATGGGGTTGGGCTGGCTCTCTCATCTCTCTCTTTTTATTTTATTTCCTTCTCTCTTTTTTTTTTGTAAAGGGTGAGAGTAAGAGAGAGATAGAATTAGGGTTTTTTTGGGGGTTTGTTTTATGAGCTATTTTTATTAATTTTTCAAACAGAACATAGAAGCAAAAGCTAACATTATTGCACAAGTTTGAAAGCTTAATTGGAATTAAAGTTGTTAAGTGAATTTTTCCCATAGAGTTTGGGGTTTCTTTTTATTTTATAAACAAATGTTGTTAATTTGCAAAACAGCACATAAAAGTAATGTTAATCATTAACGTCAAAATTTAGAATATTAATTGATTTCTAATTTGTTATTTGAATTCCAAATAGAGGTTGGGGTGTTTATTTGATAATTAGATTTTTATTAATTTGCAAAACAACAACAACAAGGTAGTTAAAAATTAATTTCAACAACTTGAATTATTAAGGTGATATTAAATTGTTAGGTGATTCTCAAATAGTGTTTGGGTTGGAGTTTTGGAATTAAACAGATTTTATTTAATAAGCAACAAGAAATTATACAAACATTATTGAAATTAGTTTGTTTGCCAAATTTTAATTTTTAAACCCATATTGAAATATGATAAATAAGATTGATTTGATTTGAATTTTTGGAATTTTCCATTAGGGTTTTAATAACAGGGAATATTTTAGTAACAGGCAAGTTGATTAAAACAAATTAAACCAGTGAAAAACAATTGAGTGGTTTAGTTTGAAATTTTGAAATTGGAAATTTTGAGCAGGGGGTGAAAGTTTAAATTGTTTTGAATTTTGATTTGTTTTGAAAAACAGAATGCAATGCTCATGGGATGCATATGATGCAAGCAAAAAGAAAACAAACACTCTCTAATAGGGTAACACCCCAGGTGTTACAGACGACACCACTAACAAGGGATTGCGCCCTCGCAATCCACCTACTAACCCGGGAGGGGAAAGAAGTTCGACTATCGATTCTTCGTGCTTCCAGTTGATCTCCTCGACACCACTAACAAGGGATTCTTGCTCGGAGTGACGACGATGTTCTCCCACCAGGAATCTTCCGATGATCGAACCTATTAGGTTAAAGGCTCAGAAAACGTCTACCCACGTAGGATCCTAACACTTTGAAAGATAGACAAAGGGGGAGACTCCAAAACAAATAAGATGGGAGGGGAAATAGATTAGGGGTAAGGAGAAAACAAGAATCCTATTGAGATGTTTTCCAAAATAGTTTAGCAGAAATAGTTTTTGACACTCTAGAAACAACGACCGTTAGCTAGGTTATCCTACAGGCTTTGCGGACCCGTTGCTTTCGATAACCATTCGTATCGAAACAATCTCGGGAATCGGAACCAAGGCTCTGATACCATTTTGTGACGCCCCGAGATCGGGCACTATGCAGATTTCAGCATTTCCGCCAAATCCGCATAATAACCGATTCCAGGTTGCCACTTGTGATAACATTACAACAGTTCACGAATATTCCACAACAACAACTGAAAGGATAGATACAAGATGACTCAGACGAGCCAGGGATACAACTGATACAATACAAAGATCCAAATAACAGCGGAAGAAACAACATATCGTCTGTCTACGGACAAGATCCAAATTGGACTAAGAGTCCTGAAGATAACCGAGAGCGTCCAATCGCTGCCCAGGCCAAACCGGAGGGATTCCCAAGCTAACATCGTCAGACTTCAAACCTGTTGACTGCAATATTGAATATGCAGCCACAAAGAGATTCGTGGGTCAGTACGGTTAAGTACTGGCAAGTGGATAAACCATACTCACAAGATACCGGCGTAGCCAGTCATCACAAGATACAAATACTTTGGGATCAACGGAAAGGAAGGGGTTATTGCAAATAAGCGACAGCGGGCTGCACTAACCAACTACACAGAGATACCACAACTTCCGGCTAACAGAAAGAAGATAAGATCGAGTATCGTGACCAACTGAAAGATAACTTCAAACAAACCCATCCTGGATCTCGCCCCTTATCCGAAGAAGCAATCCGAGGATAACTCACACAGTTGGATTAAGGATGGTTCAGATTATTGTGTCAATAAGCCTATTACTAGTCAAGTTGTTAATCATTGGGTGTAAGATTGTTAATCATTAGGTTTAAGTTGTCCTGAGTACTTGTTAGCCAGTACTTTCACCAAGTAATCCATAACCGCGGAAAACACGGCTTCTCGAGAAGATTATCCCTGCAGGGTTGCACCAATTTAGCCGTACACGCAAGAATAACCCGCCAGATGGGAGATCACCCCACCAAGCGAGGTACTCTACACAACTCAACTCTTTTTCGCATCAAGCCCAAAGCACCTTGGGCGCACGGCTAATCGAGCCCAGAAGAAAATGGACCCTCATAGAACTCTAAGACCGTGTCCCCCTATATGCCGACTACGAAAGTTCCACCCGGGATCCAAGGGCTCGCAAGATCATGCATGCAGCAAATGGAAAACCCGAACTAAATGAGGCGATTTGGACGAGATGCGAATCGAGTCAAATTGAGGGGGGCGCCCATACTCGCTTCCCACATGCGGGTAGTGCGCTCATCATGGATCAGTAGACAAGACCCTTTTCCTATTAGGGTCGACACTAGCAGGCCTCAAAACCACTTAGGGCCTCCTGCCGGTGCCTTATCATCAAATTATTATTACCATTAGCATTAACAGGATTGATTGATTAACACCGAGCCCCCAGAACGATAATAAAAGATAGTAAAAGAAGTAACCGACAACAGACTCGAGCAAAGCAACCCTAAGCATGCAGCTACGACACGAAGGCCAACGAGGTAAACAATCAGCAGTTAATAGGAAGTGGAAGGAAAGGCTATATCATGGCTGCAAGGTAAACATACGATAGGATCGAGGCACAAGCATCGAAGCAAAGGCTAGAATAAGAACAACGGAAAGAATCGGTAACAAGTGAGGAAAGGCAACAAAGGTAGCAAGTGAGTATACTTGCCTGGGATCCCGCAAGGTAGCAGAACTTGTCGTTGCTCACATCATCTCAACGTCCTATCCGGGAAGAAGCAACGAACCTCGAACAAACACCGGATGCAACAATTACTACTACGGCAAAAGATCCAGCATGATCAAGATATGGATGCATGACAAGTTTAAAGATGCATCAAGGTAAACTAGTTGACAAGATAAACAGATTTAAATGGACCCATATGCAATTTGAGTTGCATATGAAAAGCCCATGAATTATGGTTAGATGATTTGTTTTCCAACTAATCAACAGGTGAAGGTGGATTAGCATGATGCATGGATGAGGAAAACAGCAAAATAACAACAATAGAACCAATTGGAAATAAGGTTTAACCATTATGAAATTCACTTATTAAGTTTTGGGAATTTTGGTTACTTAAAGGTGTCACACAAGCATTTGTTGTTTTCACCAATTTTAATTTTTCAAAATAGATAACAAAGTTCATATTTGGAAAGTTCACACAATTTTTAGGTGGATTACATGTTTCACTTGTTGGAAAAGGATTTCAAATAAATTATTTATGAATTAAACAAGTTTAAGCAAGAATTAAATGAATTTAATTCAAACATGAACTTACTTGAATTTTTGTTTGTGCAACACATTGAGTGAAGTTCATATTTGAAAAGGTTATGCTTTTATGGTTTGAAAACATATTTTATATGTCCCAAAAGAATTTGTTTGATTAAGTTATGAATTTAGCAATATTAAATAATTTAAACAAGGTTTAAATCATTTAACCAATTTTAACTATTCAAAACATGAAACAAATTTTATATTTGGAAAGGTGGTTTAATTTTGCATGGAAACATATTTCATTGGTTGAAATTGGATTTAAAATGAGCAAGTTATTATTTTGGCAGTTTTAAATGCAATAATTAAGAAACAGTTGTTTTCAGCAATTTAAATTATTCAAAATAGCAAACAAAATTTATATTTGGAAAGTACATGAAAAGTTGATTGGAAAACATATTTAGTTTGTGGAATTTGGAATTTTTATGAACAAGTTATGATTTTTGCAAGTTTAAGTGATTTAAACAAGAATTCAAATGTTTTACCAATTTAAAATATTCAAAACAGTAAACAAATTTTATATTTGGATAGAACATTTAATTTGGGACAGAAAACATATTTAAAAAGTTAAAATTGGAGTTGGGATGAATTTCTTATGCAATTTACAAAATTGGGTGCAATTCTGCCATTTTTAATCCATTAGGGACTTAGAAATAATTGTTACAGGGGCTAGAATTAAAGATACAGGGGCTTGGTTGTGATTTCTAGGAAGTACAGTACCAAAACAATTGAAAATAAAATGTTGGTTTTTTTATTGAGGGATGGGGGATTCGAACCCCCCATCTCCTGCTGCGCAAAGGGGGGCCTAACCATTGGGGTAGTGCTGCTGTGTTGGTAGAGAAGGGGCTCGGGGGGGGGGGGGTTATGCTGCAGTTGCGCGCGCGATGGGAAATAAAAAGGAAAAGGGTGCGCCCCCTGGGGATCGAACCCAGGAGCTCGGGGCACGGCGCTAGGGTGTGTTGCCAGTGCGGCTGGGAACGGATGCTTGTCAGGTATGCGATACGGGGGGGTTTAACCTGTACTTCCCGTCAGTTACCTTGCCTGACGAACTGAATGATAGTTTCAGCTACTGCCGATCGCTGACAGAGGCGGACGGTGGCCTCCTGCCGGTGCCTGCGCTGGGCGTGCGTGGTGCTGGCGCGGGTCGTGCGCGTGCAGCGTGAGTGTGGAGGCGGACAGAGCCAGAGGGGAAAGGACAGGGGCGCTCACCTGGTGGTCGTCGTCGAGCGCAGCAGAAACAGACCGGTTGCAGGCGACAGGGACATGGTCGAGGTGCGGACGTCGAGGAAGAAAGCGAAGGATCGGGGGGGTATCCGGCGATGGACCCTTCTGCAAACTTGGCGAGGGAGTTGTCCCCGTTCCATTCCCGCCGGCGGCGCATAATCGAGGTGACCGCGGCGAGCCCGCCGCGTCCAACAGCGACCATGCCTTACGGTGGTGGTGGAGAACTACAGAGGAGCAGGGGGCAGTTGATGAGGAGGGAGAGAGGGTGGCGGCGGTGTGGGAGGAGGCAGGGCTAGGGCGTGCTAGGGCAGAGGGTTTTATGGAGAGAGGAGCCCTGGTACGGCGCCCATCGGAGGAGGGGGAGGAGGATCAGAGGGTGGAGGAGGAATCGTACAGAGAGGATGACGTGGGAGGAGGAAGACGACAAGGAGGGGGGAAGGTAACGGGCTAGAAAGATAGGTGGGCTGGGGAAGGAAAAGGAAAAGGGGTTGGGCTGGCTCTCTCATCTCTCTCTTTTTATTTTATTTCCTTCTCTCTTTTTTTTTGTAAAGGGTGAGAGTAAGAGAGAGATAGAAATTAGGGTTTTTTTGGGGGGTTTGTTTTATGAGCTATTTTTATTAATTTTTAAAACAGAACATAGAAGCAAAAGCTAACATTATTGCACAAGTTTGAAAGCTTAATTGGAATTAAAGTTGTTAAGTGAATTTTTCCCATAGAGTTTGGGGTTTCTTTTTATTTTATAAACAAATGTTGTTAATTTGCAAAACAGCACATAAAAGTAATGTTAATCATTAACGTCAAAATTTAGAATATTAATTGATTTCTAATTTGTTATTTGAATTCCAAATAGAGGTTGGGGTGTTTATTTGATAATTAGATTTTTATTAATTTGCAAAACAACAACAACAAGGTAGTTAAAAAATAATTTCAACAACTTGAATTATTAAGGTGATATTAAATTGTTAGGTGATTCTCAAATAGTGTTTGGGTTGGAGTTTTGGAATTAAACAGATTTTATTTAATAAGCAACAAGCAATTATACAAACATTATTGAAATTAGTTTGTTTGCCAAATTTTAATTTTTAAACCCATATTGAAATATGATAAATAAGATTGATTTGATTTGAATTTTTGGAATTTGCCATTAGGGTTTTAATAACAGGGAATATTTTAGTAACAGGCAAGTTGATTAAAACAAATTAAACCAGTGAAAAACAATTGAGTGGTTTAGTTTGAAATTTTGAAATTGGAAATTTTGAGCAGGGGGTGAAAGTTTAAATTGTTTTGAATTTTGATTTGTTTTGAAAAACAGAATGCAATGCTCATGGGATGCATATGATGCAAGCAAAAAAGAAAACAAACACTCTCTAATAGGGTAACACCCCAGGTGTTACATGCAGTATTAAGAAAAGGTCTCCCAAGAATAATAGACATATTATCATCTTCAGGCATTTCCAACACAACAAAGTCAGTTAATATCAGACAATTATTAGCAACTTGAACAGGAACATCCTCACATATACCCACAGGAATAGCAGTAGATTTATCAGTATTTGCAAAGATATATCAGTTGGTATCAATTTTTCTAGGAGGAGTCTTTTATAGAGAGTAAAAGGTATGACACTAACTCCAGCTCCCAGATCACACAAAGCAGTTCTATCATAATTATTTTTAATAGAAAAGGGAATAGTTGGTATACCAGGATCTCCAAGTTTCTTAAGAACCTTGCCATTAAAAGAATAATTAGAAAGCATAGTGGAAATTTCCTCATTAGGAATCTTCCTTTTGTTAGAGACAACATCTTTCATATATTTTGCATAAGGAGGCAATTTAATAGCATCAGTTAAAGGAAGTTACAAGAACAAAGGTTTCATCCATTCACAAAACTTGTTATAGTGTTCTTCTTCCTTAGTTTTTGTTTCTTATTAGAAAAAGGCATCGATTTTTGTTCCCAAGGTTCTCTTTCATTACTATTTTTATTAGCAATAAAATCTTCCTTAGTGTACTTTGCAGTTTTTTGCTTGCTTTTCAGGTTCAGCTACAGGTTCTTCTTTATCAGAAGCATCATTCTTTTCATTACCACTTTCAGTTTCAGTATCAAAGACAGATATACTATTAGGATCTTTAGCAAGTTCAGAGGATTCTACAGCAGTTTTATGTTTCTTCTTCTTTTTCTTTTTAATATGAATAACATCATTATTAATTTGCTGAGAATCTTGTTCAATTCTTTTAGGATGTTCCTCAGGATATAAAGGATCTTGTGTAGCAATACCACTTCTAGTTCTTATTTCATAAGCATGTTTTTATTTAGAAGCATTAACTAGCAAATCTTTTTGCACTTTAGCAAGTTGATCAATTTGAGTCTAAACCATTTGGAAATGTTTAACAAGCATTTTAACATCATTAGAGGTTCTTTCAATAATACCATGCAAATCATTAATAGCTTTAGAGTTTTCCATTAGGTCATTTTGCACTCTCATATTAAAATTATCTTGCTTAATAACATATTTATCAAATTCATCTAAGCATTGATTAGGAGGTTTTCTATAGGGAATATCTCTACTATCAAAATATTGGAGAGAGTGTACCTCAATGGGTGATGAGTGGGGGATTGGCTTACATAATTCTTCTATAGGTGGAAGATTCTTCACATCTTCAGATCCAATACCCCTCTCTTTAAGAGATTTCTTGGCTTCTCTCATCTCTTCATCATTTAGTTCAATCATTCCCCTCTTCTTGGGTGTTGGTGTTGGTGTTGGTGTTGGTGCTGGTACTGGAGTAGGGGTCGTCTCAGGCTCAACCATAGTCTAGTCATCATGATTTTAGCTTATTTCATCCATTAATTCCTCAGCTTCTTCTGGAGTTCTTTGCCTGAAAACACAACCAACACAACTATCCAGGTATGTCCTAGATCCAACAGTTAGTCCATTATAGAATATATCAAGAAGTTTATTATCTTCCAGCTTATGCCGAGGTCTAGCCTTTACTAAAGAACCGAACCTTGCCCAAGATACAGGCAATTTCTCTTCCTCCAATTGCTTGAAATTAAATATATTTTGTAAAGCAGCATGTTGAGCACTAGTAGGAAAATATTTCTGAAATAAAGCATTAACCAAACCAATAGGACTATCAGTAGATCGAGGAGACAAATTGTTAAACCACGTTTTAGCTTCATCCTTTAATGAGAAAGGGAATATTTTAGCAACAAAGTAGCTACGTTTCTTAAGATCATCAGAGAATAAACTACTCAAAGAGGAGAGCTGATTCATATGTTTAACAACACTTTCATTTTCAGTTCCACAAAAAGGTTCTTTCTCAAAAATAGATATATAAGATAAATCAAGAGAGAAATCATAATCCTTATCCCTAATATTAATAGGAGAAGTAGCAAACTTAGCATCAGGAGATAATTTATATTTAACAGCACGACTTTCCATAAGATGTATAGCAGCATATTTATCCTTCGTAGCATGTATTTCATCAATAAGATCATCACTAAGTTCAATATAGGCATCATCTAAATCATCACTAGGATTTTCTCTAAATTCAGGTGAAAAAGCAGGAGTAACAGAATTTTTATCACGAGTTTCGGTGTTTGCAATATTTTTAGCTTTAGCAATAGTAGCATCTAAGAAAGGACCATGAGAACCACTCTCATCAAGCACAGTAGAAGCATCATAAAAAGTATCAGAAGTATTTTCATATTCAACAAAAGTAGCATGTGTATGTGGTGGTGTAAGCAGCTTACTCATAACAGACGGTGAATCAAGAGCAACAGAGGTGTTCACAGTTGTACCTCTTCACGTAGTGGATGGTAATATAGGAACTCTTCCATCACGAGACTTACCCATGATGAATGATTGGCAGTAGATAATAGTACTCTCCGGTGAGCTCGCAAATAAACCTATGCTCCCCGGCAACGCCGACAGAAAATAGTCTTGATAACCCACAAATACAGGGGATCGCAACAGTCTTCGAGGGAAGTAAAACCCAAATTTATTGATTCCACACAAGGGGAGCCAAAGAATATTTATGAGCCTTAGCAAGTGAGTTGTCAATTCACTTGCACCTGAAAGTTGACTTGTTCGAAGTGGTTTATCAGTAGTAAAAGTTTTATAGCAGCAGCAGTAGTGAAATAACAACAGTAGTAGTATGAAAACAGCAACAGTGATGTTTGAAGTAAACAACGAGATTAAATACTGTAGGCATAGGGATGGATGAATGGGCGTTGAATGTATAAGAAAGTTCAAATAATGATCATGTCAAGGGCATTGCAGATAAATAAGATAAAGCATCCAAGCACTAAGTAACCGTAGGCATGTGTTCCGTAAATAGTTGTACATGGTCGCAATGAGAACTTGCACAACATCTTTGGTCCTACCAGCCCGTGTCAGCGGGGCCTTGTAACATCCCTGATTTTTGGAAAACTCAAAAATCACAAAAATTTGAAACTTTTTGTTTTCATGTTATGCAAGTCACCAAAAACCAAATGAGATGCAAGAAACAAAAGAAAACAATACATGTTCTAATGTTTTGGAAATGAAAATCCAATATACCTCTATTCCATAAACCCTAAAGTCATTTCAAAATAAATATTTCTACATAAAGAAAATATTTCTTCTTAAGCAAACCCTTACACCCAACATGTTTTCAACCCAATTATGATCTTGAAAATATTTTTGATATATAAAAAAACTAGAGAATTGTTATCTCTAATATTTTCTTCTTATCTCTGAAAAGGGTTTCACTTTTATTGATAACCCCCAAATAGATATAAGTTGGATCCTTGTTTTCCAAGTGTTATGTCAATCAACAAAATAATATAGTGCTATGGAAATAAATTGTTTATTAAAAACAAGTAAGATACTTTGAGAAAACAATGTTTTCATTTGGGAAAACAACATATTCATTTGGGGAAACCTTTCTGCTTTTACTAAACCCCATTTCCAAATTTATTAAATAATTCTCTATGTTTGAAATATAACAAAAGGATACAAATTGTGGTTTCACTAATATGTTGAATATATACAATATGAAAGTTCCTAAAAGGGTCTTAGAAAACAATAGTTGAACCATAGAAAATATTTCTAAAAATTGTTTTAATCATATAAAAATTAATGTTTTCTATTAAGTGACTATCATTGTTTCTTCATATTTTTAAAATCATAAAATATGAAAACCATTAAATATGATTTTGTAAAATGATATTATGTCACATTGATGTCTCTAAAATTTTATTTAGACAATAACATCAATTTATTATTTTCTAAATTTTAAAATGGAATAAAGTTACTATTAGTAAATCACTGAAATCTTAAATTTATAAAATATAAAAGTGATGTGAAATGACCTTCAAAAATAGTATTTGACGTGTTCAATGTCTCTGAAATTTTATTTAATCAAAAACTCATATTATTATTTTTATAATTTAAAATGTACATTTATCACTATTAGTGAATTATTTATATTTTCAAAAATATGAAAAGTGCAATGTGTTGAAAAGTTTATAAAAATGTTCTAAATAGAAAGATATTATTTTTAGAAATTTTTAGAATTTAAATGGGGTCATTTGGATAATTAAATCAAAAGATATTAAAAACAGAAAAAGAAAAATAAATGATGACGTATGATGACGTCATCATCGTCTTCATTACAGAGAGAAACCGACGCCCGTTTCTACTCCGATTTCAATCCGGCGATAACTCGCGATTTACGTCGTGTTAACTCTGCCCGAGCACCTCACCTTATAGCCCTTCCCTCCCTCTCCTTTTCCCCTCTTCCTCCTCTCCAAATCGTTTCCGAAATCACCGTTAATCGCTCGCCGGAGTTCCCTCGGACCGCCGCCGTTTTTCTTCGTTTCCGGTGAGTCCATTTGGTCCCCGAGCACATGACCACGCCCGTTATCTTCCCCTTGTCCGTGCGCATGTCTTGATGCCTCTGCTCGTCGTTTTGGTGCAGTGTGGCGACGAGGACACGGTCGCCGGAGCCGGGAACCGCTCGGTCGCCTCGGGACCACCTCACCGTCGTGGTTATGGAGCCCCAGGAGCCTCCCCGTGGTCATCATCACCTCCGCCGTGTCGCTCTGCATCTCCTAGTGGTCTCCATCGAGCTCGAGCACCACCGGAGAAGCCCCGCCGTCCACCACCGTGACGCAGCGCCGCCGTTGGCCATTTTCCGGCGACCTATCCGCCACGGTGAGCTTCCCTTTCATCCCTGGCCGTTAGATCTAAATCCTACGCGCGTGATTAGATCACTTATCGAAGGGGTACCAGCGAATAAGATTGCGCCATGTTGCCTGCGTGTCAAATCTTTATCCGTCGCTCTGCGCAGCGCTAAACTGGCCCAAGCCAAATTCTTGTCTGTTGCCCTGCGTGACAGATAAGTTGTTTTCGGCCCAGTCTATCTTTGGAATTGTTTCCGAATAAAAATAGAGTTGTAATTTTGCAGTTTAGTCCCTACAACTTTGAACCATCATAACTTTTCAACCAATTAGCCAAATTTAACAATCTTGGACTTTTTGAAAAGCCCTTGACATCTAGAAACTTTTGGCGCTGTCCAAATTCAAATTTGACAAACTTAAATTTTTTCAAATTCAAATGTGCTTGTTTGGTGAAATTTGGCATAATTCAAATTCTACTAATCCAAAAACTGTAAATAAAATATATTTGGAAACCTTAGGATGTGTAATTTCATATCCTCTGTCCCAAAATAATATTTGAACAAATTAAAATTTAATTTAGAATTTAGTTGTCTATTTGAGTATTTTGACATAGATTAATTTCTATAAATAATTTCAATATAGTTCCTTTTGCAAAATTGTTCCATTTGACAACCTTGAACCAGAAACAACCTTGCCCAACCTTTTTGGACATCCTTGGACCATGCCCATGTGTTTTTGACCAAAAACCCAACCTAGTGATTCATCCATCTTTACCATGTCTTAGGAATTGTTTTCAACTGTTTTTCCTTGATGTTATGTCTAAGTGGAGCCAAGCCAAGCCCTTAGAATGTGTCAATCACATATAGTACCAAGTAGTGAATATTAAACACTAGTACCTTGTTTTCCATCTACTTCTCCATCCCCCTATTCTTGCTTCAAGAATCCATCTAGTTAGCAAATGGAAAACAAGACTCAAGAAATAGAAGGTTCTTCACTTTCAACTTGATGGCAACATGAAGAGATACAAGGAGGATCAATGAAGAAATTTTGAAGAAAAGACTCCACAACTAGAAGCAACTCAAGAAAGTACAAGTGTGAAGAAATTCAGAAGAAAACATCTCCCTCTCTCTTTCTATTTTTCTTCTTATATTCTTTCCAATTGACTTAGTGGTATCTGTGTCCATCCCATACCCAAACCAATTAGTGAAGTGAAAGCCCAGAAGAATTTATCAAGACCAAGAGAAGAATCCATCCAAGGAACAAGACTACAATAGAAGCATGAAGATGATCTTCAAGAAGGCAATCACATGAGGTCTAGAAGCAATCCATATAAGTTGAAGAATAACAAGTTGTTTTTGTCCAACCATTGACCCAAATGGAAAAACCCAAGACTTAGTAATATTTTCCCTTTGATGAGGAAGTTAGTAGACCTACCCTAACCACAATGGAAAATACTAACATAGTCACTCAAATATTTTTGAAGGTGAATATGACCAAGTGTTTGCATGTATTACTTTAGTTGAAGAAGTAATATGTTTATTCTAAGTGAACTCTTGGAACTTCCTCTACAAGTATGATTATAATAAAGTTAGATCACATCAAACTCAACCTAGTCCTTTCCAAGTAAACCCTTGGAAACTCCTTAACAATGAATTGAACCATTATGGAATGAATCTTTCAAAACTCAAACCTAGACCTTGTCCTAACCAACTCGGTTAAGCCCCTTTTTATATGTTATTAGTTGCTATGTATGTTTTCTACACTTGTATGTTTGTTTGTTAGGATGCTTGTTCATTTGGTTTTGTGTTTTCAATGAATAGATTGTACGGAGTGAAGGGGAACGTAGCATAGAAAACAAAAATTTTCCTACGCGGGAGATACCCGAAAGGCCAAGATCTAATCTAGGAGACGAAGTGCAACGGGCAACAAGAGGGTTAAGGAGAACACATACCCTCGAAGACTCAAAGTGGTACGAGATCAAATCTCGTTGTTGGCGTAGTCGTACTCACACCGATCCCGATAGCGAGAAGATGGCACCGCAATCCGGCGGTGCATCCGTGATCGGTCACACGTACGGTTGATGACGACCTCCGTTCCCTCGTTCCAGCGGGGCGCGGAAGTAGAGGATCCCTCGGAACTCCAGCAGCACGACGACGTGGTGGTGGTGAAGAATCCCACGGTCAGGGCTTCGCCAAGCCGGAGACCATGAAATGGAGCAGCGGGTGGAGGGAAAGGGAAGTGGCCAAGTGTGTGGAGGAGGGAGAGCTCTCACCCTCCTTTTATAGGAGAGGGGGGAGGCAGCCCAAGGGGGGTGCGGCCAGCCCATGGGGTTGCCCCCACCTCTTCCCTCTTCATGTGAGTGGAAGCTCCACTCACACCCACTCATGCTCCCATAATTTCCCACTTGGAAAATCCAAAGGTTTTCTTTTAATAAATAAATAAAACCTTTTTATTTCTTTATTTCAGCATTTGTTAATTCTATTAACAAACTTTTGCATATAGCACCTCGAATCATTTGTTAATTCTATTAACAACCATTCGACGAAAAACCCCTTGAACTATTTCAATTTTTCCCCGAAACAATTTCGGTGCTGTCCAAAATATTCTTCGATATTCCGTATCCTCTCAAATGCGTCATCGAACCTTAAGTGTGTCACCCTACGGTTCGCGAATAAGATAGACATGATCGAGACTCCTCTCCGATCAATAATCAACAGCGGGATCTGGAGATCCGTGATGACTCCTATATATTCAACGATGACTCTCGTGATCGTGTGAACCAACAACGCCGTGAACTATTCCCTTTGTCTCGCGATATTTTACTTGTCCGAGATTCGATCATTGGTATCAACCATACCTTGTTCAATCTCGTTACCGACAAGTACTCTTTTCTCGTTCCCGTGATATAACATCCTTGTGATCATATCACGTGCTTGCAAGCGGTTTCGATGTGATATCACCGAGAGGGCCCAGAGTATATCTCTCCGTCATTTGGATGGACAAATCCCACTCTTGATCCATGATCCTCAACTAATACTTTCCGAATACTCAATGACACCTTTATAGTCACCCTGTTACGGTGTGACGTTTGATGCCATCAAAGCACTCTTCCGGTATCAGTGATTGACATGATCTCATGGTATAAGGAATAAGTTACTTCGTGTGTTTGATATAACAATGTAAACTAAATGACTTGATCGCATTGCTATATTCTCTTTGGGTATATGTTCATCACATCATTCTTCTAATGACATGACCCCGTTATTAATAACATCCGATGTTCATGATCAGGAAACCTTGATCATCTATTAATCAACGAGCTAGTTAAAAGAGAGGCTTTACTAGGAACCATTGTTTGTTTATTAAGCACACATGTATCAACGTTTCCGGTTAATACAATTCTAGCATGAGAAATAAACATTCATCATAAACAAGGAATAAGATAATAACCATTTTATTATTGCCTCTCGGGCATATTCCCTTCAGTCTCCCACTTGCACTAGAGTCAATAATCTAGTCTGTAAGCACTTAACACATATGGCGTACCAGTGTTATTACCATGCTTCGCATGTGGTAAACATTATCAAAAAGATCTGAACTGTTCAGGTCCTATTGTATTTGCATGTTCTTTGCGTCTACACGCATCACTCATTCTCTAATGAGATGGCTTTGTATATATATGGTCAATTGGTGAAAACTTAATTCCTCAGCTTAAACTGATGTCACTAACATTGTGAAAATGTAGCTTCATAGTGTTAGCATTCTTGGAAACTCACCAAGTTCCGGTGATACCTTAATTCCTCAGCTTAAACTGATGTTACTAACATTGTGAAAATGTAGCTTCATAGTTTCAGCATTCTTGGAAATTCACCAAGTTCAATAAAGAACTCCTTGACACAAAATACGCTTATTATCAGTTGTCAACACAACGATATACTTTAGCT
This sequence comes from Alopecurus myosuroides, assembly GCA_028641055.1. Taxonomy (NCBI): domain Eukaryota; kingdom Viridiplantae; phylum Streptophyta; class Magnoliopsida; order Poales; family Poaceae; genus Alopecurus; species Alopecurus myosuroides. Next base: position 71,238 of record CM054058.1, read on the forward strand.
TTTGTTGTAGTATCTGTCACAATATTTTAATTTTGAAACTCTTTCAAATCCAGCATGGAACTTTCTTCCATCCTATTGTGCTACCGTTCATCACATATTTTAATTGAGATAAAATTACTTTAATAAATGACATGACTATTAGTGTAACATATTACAACTATTATTTTGTCATTACTATATAGGAAAACATATCCTTAGCATTTCTAAAATGACACAAGGATCTCTCTCACTGTTGTCTAATCATCATATGAATTATCCTACTATAACATTTTATAGCATAGGACTCATCTGGTTGTGTACATAGCATGGAAACATGACTTAGAAATCTCAATTTCAATGATGCTCATCATGTGTCAAAACACATGAATCTTGCTCAATTATTTTCCATGTGACAAGAACTCCTTCTTATCAATTTTATATTGACTTACTTCAATATTTCATCTATGTAATTTGGCTTCAATCATATCAGGCGCTTCAATCCATCTTTTATAGATATCGATGCCCAATATCTTCTAAGCCTTTCATCAATATGAAAATCTTAACCATGTTAATTTAAAATACATATTTTCCAATCAACCATATGTCATCTACATAAAGTATTGGAAATATGTCATAACGCTCCCACTTAATTTCTTGTAACTCTACAAGCATCTTTATCATTCATGATGGAATCAAACTCTTTTGATAACTTCATTAAGGTAAAGATTTCAACTTCGTTATGCTCACTTCAACCATTGAAGTGCGCATGCCTTTCTAGCAACCTTTTGAATTTTACAAAACTCTCAGACTGTGTCAAGTACACATCCTTGATAAAACTTCCTTGAGAGGAGAGTTGGTTTTGTTATTCAACTGCCATATCATAATATGTAACCTTTTTACTAGAACTATCCGCAAAGACTAAAGCATCACTACGGAAGATCGAAATCTTGTAGTAGTCAACTATTTGAACTTCGTCGAAAACAACTTTTCGATAAGTATCCATGTCTTTGTCGCTATATAGACCCTTTTTGCTATCGTTAGGCATCATGCCTATCGAAAAGACTACCAAGTCACATACTTGATATTCATACAAGGATACTATGGCGGATATAATGACTCATAGTCAATTTTACGAAGTCAGGGCCCATCATTTGCTTCCTTTATAAGGTCCAGGTCCTTTTGTTGTCAAAACAACACTTTACACTTAAACCACAAGTTGTTCTAAGTACAAAGTTTTTGGACTTTTCTGGTACAGCTCGCAAACTCATTTGAAGTATCTACAACATTTGTAGTGTCTTCTACTTAGTCAAAATAGTAAACCCCGGAACAACTTCCAGTGCTGCGCTACTCTTGACATGATAACGAAGATTCTCTAACCTCGTTGAGTTTGTACTATGCTCCCACTTACTTGTTTCGCAAGAACTACTTTCTCGAGAAATCAACCCTTTCTGACAAACAACATTTGTCTTTTGGTTCGGTGATAGGAGAAATACCCAATGTTTTATTTGGGATAACCTTATAAACATATATTTATCCTATTTTGGTTGTAAACATTTTACACATGCTATGCATACCAAAACTTAAGAAAAATGACAATTCGGGTCATTACCCAAACCATATCTTATATGTTGTCAATTTCAACGGATCATGATGGTGCTCTTTTCAGTGTAAAAGCGGTTGTCCTTAATGTATAAACTACAAAATTATAATGGCAATTTTATTAATCTTACCATGTCAAACAAGGTTTGTTTTTGTCTCTTGAACACTCCAAACTAATGTGGGGTAATTCGAGTAATATAAGTTGTAGAACAATTCTGCAACTTCTCAGATGTTTTGCTAAACTTGTAACTCAAAATTTATTCTTTACGATCGAATCATAAATACTTGATTATCTTGTTACAATGATCTTTACTTCATATTAACAACCTTTTGAACCAATTCAAAATGTCAAACTCCGTTCCCTTTAAATAGATATACTCACATATCTACTCAAATCATCGACGGAATTTTATGAAGGAAAAAATTAATCCACCATACATGACTACACATAATGGACTATATACATCAACATGTATAACATCCACTACATTAGTCGTCCATTCTACTTTGGCCTATGAACGGAATTTTAGTCATCTTTTGGAAGAAGTCTCACAAGCGTCAATTTATTCAACACAAAATGACTCCGGAAGTCCATCAATATGGAGTTCCTTCATGTTTTCCTTTCCGATATGAACTAAAGTGGTGCTGTCACAATTTAAGTGAAACTCTTTCACGTCTTGCAACGTTTAGCTTTTAGTTTTATAGATGTTTACTTTACCAACACGATTTATATTAACATATCCATCAATTATGGAATATGGTCATAGTTTGAACAATCTCATTTGTTCTCACAAAAGACTAGAACAAAATAACAACTTATTAAGTTCTTAAAATAAATCTTGAATGTTTGGTTCGATACTACAATGAACACAATAACACTTTATTTATGTTCTTGTCATAATCGATTCCACATCTATTACTAGTTCCTTTTAGGCCCTTGTATTTCTTGCATTGCGTTGCTTTGTATGACAACTCATACCAACCAATGTGATATCAAAATACCCAAAAATACTTTGTTAACTAGTAATACATCTATAACTTGTATATCAAGCATATACTCCTGAGCTGGACTTTCCAGTTATCTTCTTTTTCTGCCATATATCTTTTTGTAATTCTATTTTCAATATTCCCTTTCCTTTATAGAAGAATCATTCAACATCAAACAATGCTAGTCTTACTAGCTCATTTTCTTTGGCGTGTTAGTCATATACTATCACCCATTGAGTCATACTTTGAGTTTGATTGTTCTACTAATATCACCATATTAATAGCATTCTTCTAGATTCCACTCTTAACAATTTCCAAGTAAGGTAAAATACTTTACCCATACTTCTAATCCATCCCATCATAACAATTTTATGATTAAGTTACTATAGCTCGAAGGAAGGGATTTAGAGGATAATTTTGAGCGCCCAACTTCTTGGAATATTCAAACGCCTAGCGTCTTCAATCATTGCATATATTCAGATAATATAAGCAAACATTGTCACGCTAAATTTGCATATATTCAGATAATATAAGCAAACATTGTCACGCTAAATTATACTCAGTCATGTTGCCACAAATAAGTTTCTAGATATCAATATATCTTTCACTTGATTGTTTCTGAAAACAACTCTTTTCAGTTCCTAAATCACCTTGATCAACAAAACATTCTTTTGAAGATAAAGTAATACGGAAGCAACCATGACTTTGGATTCTAAGTAGGAATTATTTGCTCTCTAGATTAATCAATCATTAACCACATGGAGCTAGGTAGGAAATACCAAAAATCTACAATAGGACTCAATTTTAAATTTCACTAATACGGTACCAATCTTAAATGGTATTTACCAGATCATAACAGTTATATCTCAATTAACAATCTAAGTGTAAGGTAATTATAGATGCCAATGAATACTACAATTTGTGCAAATTCACTTTGATTGGTTGTTCATGATAAATAAGTTCAAGTTAATTCAAAAATTAAACCATGAACTCCCACTCAAAAACAACATCCCTCTTAGTCGTCTTTAGTGATTACACGAACCAAATTCACTACACCAAAACCGATCATCACGTGAGATGATGTAGTTTCAAAGGCGAACATCGACATGTTCATCATATCTTCCATATGACTCATGCTTTACCTTTCGGTTACGTGTTCCGAGGCCATGTCTGTACATGCTAGGCTCGCCAAGTAGAACCGTAGTATTGCGTGTGTTTCAAGGCCATGTCTGTACATGCTAGGCTTGAAAACACCCGTTGTATGCGAACGTTGAGTCTATCACACCCGATCATCACGTGGTGTCTCGAAACGACGAACTTTCTTAACGGTGCATACTTAAGGAAGAACACATTATTATCTTGATATTAAGTGAGAGGGATCATCTTATAATGCTACCGTTGCTATCTAAGCAAAACAAGATGCATAAAAGGATTAACATCACAAACATCACATGTAAGGATAACGTGATATGATATGGTCCTCCTTGCACTTGATCTCCATCATGTGCATTATGGTATGATCTCAATCATTCCACCGGCGTGGTACCAAGTACCATGGCACCCCAATCTTGATTGTCCATCAATAAGAAGACAATCATATGGATACCTTCCGGTATATCAATAATTTACAAAATAGATCATCTCATAATCAAATTTGTAATATTGACCATGTCACATCACATGCCCAGCAAAAAACTAGTTAGACGCCTCTAATTTATTTTTGCATATTTTACGTGGCTTAGGGCTTTCGATGATAGAACCGTTCATACCTACGAACATCAACCACAACGTTGATAAACACATTTTTAACAACCCTTCATAGATTAGATCTTAACTATAGTAGGAGAAACAGACACCCGCAAGCCACTTATGCAATACAAGTTGCATGTCAGTTGTGGAACAAGTCTCATGTACGTGGACATGTAAGGTTAGTCCGGGCCGCTTCATCCCACTATGCCACTAAGATCATAAAATAATCAAGGAGGTAATAACATGATCATCAACGCCCACATACACCTATGTGTTCTACCCGTACAAAACATCTACGCATAAACCTGGCTCTGATACCACTGAAGGGGAACGTAGCATAGAAAACAAAAATTTTCCTACGCGGGAGATACCCGAAAGGCCAAGATCTAATCTAGGAGACGAAGTGCAACGGGCAACAAGAGGGTTAAGGAGAACACATACCCTCGAAGACTCAAAGTGGTACGAGATCAAATCTCGTTGTTGGCGTAGTCGTACTCACACCGATCCCGATAGCGAGAAGATGGCACCGCAATCCGGCGGTGCATCCGTGATCGGTCACACGTACGGTTGATGACGACCTCCGTTCCCTCGTTCCAGCGGGGCGCGGAAGTAGAGGATCCCTCGGAACTCCAGCAGCACGACGACGTGGTGGTGGTGAAGAATCCCACGGTCAGGGCTTCGCCAAGCCGGAGACCATGAAATGGAGCAGCGGGTGGAGGGAAAGGGAAGTGGCCAAGTGTGTGGAGGAGGGAGAGCTCTCACCCTCCTTTTATAGGAGAGGGGGGAGGCAGCCCAAGGGGGGTGCGGCCAGCCCATGGGGTTGCCCCCACCTCTTCCCTCTTCATGTGAGTGGAAGCTCCACTCACACCCACTCATGCTCCCATAATTTCCCACTTGGAAAATCCAAAGGTTTTCTTTTAATAAATAAATAAAACCTTTTTATTTCTTTATTTCAGCATTTGTTAATTCTATTAACAAACTTTTGCATATAGCACCTCGAATCATTTGTTAATTCTATTAACAACCATTCGACGAAAAACCCCTTGAACTATTTCAATTTTTCCCAGAAACAATTTCGGTGCTGTCCAAAATATTCTTCGATATTCCGTATCCTCTCAAATGCGTCATCGAACCTTAAGTGTGTCACCCTACGGTTCGCGAATAAGATAGACATGATCGAGACTCCTCTCCGATCAATAATCAACAGCGGGATCTGGAGATCCGTGATGACTCCTATATATTCAACGATGACTCTCGTGATCGTGTGAACCAACAACGCCGTGAACTATTCCCTTTGTCTCGCGATATTTTACTTGTCCGAGATTCGATCATTGGTATCAACCATACCTTGTTCAATCTCGTTACCGACAAGTACTCTTTTCTCGTTCCCGTGATATAACATCCTTGTGATCATATCACGTGCTTGCAAGCGGTTTCGATGTGATATCACCGAGAGGGCCCAGAGTATATCTCTCCGTCATTTGGATGGACAAATCCCACTCTTGATCCATGATCCTCAACTAATACTTTCCGAATACTCAATGACACCTTTATAGTCACCCTGTTACGGTGTGACGTTTGATGCCATCAAAGCACTCTTCCGGTATCAGTGATTGACATGATCTCATGGTATAAGGAATAAGTTACTTCGTGTGTTTGATATAACAATGTAAACTAAATGACTTGATCGCATTGCTATATTCTCTTTGGGTATATGTTCATCACATCATTCTTCTAATGACATGACCCCGTTATTAATAACATCCGATGTTCATGATCAGGAAACCTTGATCATCTATTAATCAACGAGCTAGTTAAAAGAGAGGCTTTACTAGGAACCATTGTTTGTTTATTAAGCACACATGTATCAACGTTTCCGGTTAATACAATTCTAGCATGAGAAATAAACATTCATCATAAACAAGGAATAAGATAATAACCATTTTATTATTGCCTCTCGGGCATATTCCCTTCACGGAGAGCAACGATCTTTTGTGAAGAGAGTGTGAATTCTTCACCAACTTCAACAAGGAAAGTAACACATCATCAACTGCCCATTATTTTCTATATGCATTAGTTGATTTTTGAGTAGTATGCATTGATAGGAAATTTTACTAAGTTATATTATGCTATGCTATATCCTAGTAGTGTGTAGCCATCCTTATACCTTGTTATTTTGATGCCTTGGTACGTAGTAGATGCTTAGCCTTGCTACAAAAAAATTGTTTTACTAGATAATGAGGAAAATTACTAAGTATAAACTTCAATGAACCACCTGGGTGGATTTGGTTGTTTGGCTGATGAGAGTTGAGTGTCACCCCGCGGGGTTGTTCACTTGAGGAATGCCACCCAGGAACAAAGTGATTATGATGTTCCCCAAGTTTAGATTGCTTCCAATGCAGCCTTTAGTCATATGGGCTCTGTCTTGATCAACTAAGTTGAATGAACTCACTAGGCTTACCAGTAGATGTAGCATAATTATAGGTGGCACGGGTAAGCCAAACGGTGGTGGAATTTATTCTGAAAGATCTCGTCTCAATCTTCTCCTTTCCTTAATGCACTCAGTGTGTATAGGATGTTTGGGCTGATCTGAGTCTAAAGGTGAAAGTGCACAAACTCTGCAGAGTTAACAAACTAAGATCTTAGCCATGTCCCCGGTTATGGACAACTATGAGCAGCTGGACAAGGATGGACGGAAGAATCACATCACCATTTTCAATAAGTAAAATTTTTACCAAGTGAACAATAGAGGTGGTGCTTGGATTTCAGTCCAATGATGCCACCCTTTGTAAAGAAAAGTTGTTTTACAAAAGTGATAGGAGAAAACTTGCTTTATGCAAACTTAGCCAAAACTCCACCAAGCCAAATATGCATTTAGATATAGTCTTGCCATTTATATCCACCATAGTGTTACTTGCCAATACATTAAATTGTATTGACTCCCTTGTGGCTGCATATTCCATATTGCAGATATTTCTGAAGACGAGTGAGGATTTCGTTTGGGATCTCGAGACTATCGTCAACATGTTTTGCCTGTGGCACATGGAGAAGATGGGCTCAATGTTGTTCTATGTTTTCCGCTGTATTTCTTTGTTTTCTGCTAGTCTTCTAAGACTATGCAAGTTGTAATCTTATTTTGTAAAGACTGGATCATGCGATGTAATAGAATTTGATGCATTTGCATGATATTTCATTTTGTACTGTGGTGCTAGCAATTGATCCAGGGACTAGCACAATAACACAGGTATTCCATCTTTATTAAAAGTTGGGATGCTACAAAATGGTATCAGAGCATTGTGTTGCCTGTAGGATTCGAGACACTTAGGTTTGGAAAAACCTTTTTGATCAAATTTATTGACTCCTTTGAGTACTTTTGGATCCTAGCGGCATAGTGAGATGAAGCGGCCCGGACAACTTTACGTGTCCACGGACACGAGACCATTCCCTGATTGGCTTGCGGGTGTCAGTATCTCTCACTATAGTGAATATCCAATTTGCAACAAGTTGTTAATAACCCATTGATCACCCTAGGATTGAAAATTTGCTATGTTCAAACTTTCTAGAAACAAAACAATCATCTTGATTCTTCTCATATCATCTCATCTCTTATTCACTTTCAAAAATTTCTAGATGACCTACCTCTTTAATACCATCAAGACAAGAATTTTGATGACCATATCAAGAATTGCAAGAAGTGTTTCACCACATGAAGCCCTACACTCAAGATTTTTGAAGAATTTGAAGAAAAACATAGACTTCCCAACAATCAAGAACACCTCAAGACATGGGGAGAAGAATATGAAGAAAAGCTCAAGAAGATATAAATGAGACCACCAATCTAGTTACTTGGTTAGAACAACGTTAACGTGTTAGTGTATTGATCATACCAATGAGTGTGGTATGACAATATTAGTTGTTTTATAAAACCTTGTTGATTGGTGTGAAGATTGTTTGTTATGTGTTGTTTGTAAGATGAGTTTCCTTGATCTGCTGTGTTTGGATAGGAACTTTCTTAGATCCTTTCTAACCTCTACTCATCTTCCCTAAAACCTCAAAACAGATGCCTAGCCAGAATGTCAACAACCCGGAGAACTCAATAGCAATGTAGATGCTACTAGAAGCTCAAACTCAGCTGATAGAACTGATGACCCAGAACCAAGCAAGCAACCCCAATATGGAGTTAACACCAGGAATGCAACAAGTGTTAGATACCCAGTCCCAGATAGTGCACATGATGTCCAAAACATGACCAATAGTGGAAACCATCAACCCTTGGTAGCTAGAGATAACCAGGAGATAGAAGAAGAAATGTTTTCAACACCCAAAGCCTGCAAATCTTGTGGAGAGATAGGACACTATTCCAAAGATTGTCCTGATGATTGGCCCCATGGTGATGCAAACAACTCAACTGAAGGATATTTCACTCAAGTTACTTGTTTTCTGTGTGAAGGAACAACACATGTTCCAACACAATGTCCACTTTACCCCATGGTACAACAAGTTGGACAACAAGCCAAAATGGAAATGCTTAGTGCAATCCAAGAGAACTTAGGAAAACCAGAAGTGAAGGGAAAACGCAAGCTGGATACTTTTCAGATGGACCATGTCAAGATGGATACTGGAGCCAAGACTACACCACATCCATATTCATCTAAACACTCCACCAAGAATTGCTATTCTTGTGAAGAAGATGGACATTTATCTAGAAATTGTCCCAACAAGAAACCCATACCTTCAACCAACATAGTTGAGTATACTGGACAACAGTATGAAGATATGATGGCCAAGATCATACCAATGAAAGGGGAAAGAGACATGTCTATGGTATTTTGCCATCGCTGTAGAGAGACTGGACACTTCACAGATGATTGCCTTAAAGAGAAGAACCTTAGCCATATACAGTGTTATAAGTGCAGAAACATGGGGCATTATTCAAGCAAATGCCCACAAAGAAAGAACATGCTACCAAAACCCAAAGTTAGGATAGTTTGAGAAGCATGAAGTTATAAGGAGGCCAATACTTCAAGAAGACATGATGAGCATCGAGAAGTATCATTTCAAGAATGAGACTTATGCAAAGTTTTACTTTAGAAACATATGTTCCCTTAAGAAACTTCCAATGTAATAAAATACAATGAATGTCTGAGAAATGTGTTCCCATTATATGAGATGATGTTGTGAAATCCTCTCAACTTGATCTTTTGATTGACCCAAAGAGTGACCCCTCAGTGTCAAAGGTAGTCCAACATACCTATGTTGGTCTACAGCTCTACCGCGAAGGAAAATTCTACTCAAGCAAATCTCAAATCAATCTACACTACAATCTAATGGAAATAGACTATCTACAAAAGTTTCTTTTAAGGGGGTAGCCCACCTGTAACATCCCAAGTATGAAAACACCCCTAGAATGTTTGCTTCTTGTTTAATTATTGTTTTGCATCATGGCATCTTAATCATTGCATTTGTTTTCCATTTGTTTGCATCTGTTTTCCTTTGTTTTACCAATTGAAATTCAAACAATATTCAAATGCTTTGTTTCATACTTGCTCTGTTACAATTTTTCCAAATAAAAAGTTCAATTAAAACATCCTTTTTGTTTCCATGAAAATGGAAAGCTCAAACTAGTGATTTATTCCTTTTAATAATTCACTTAATTAAATTTGCATTCAAATTCAAATCACATTTTCCAAACAGCAACCTTTTGGAATTAATGATAATTACAACACAATTCTAATTCTTTTGTTCCACTTAAACTATAATGTTCACCCTATTTAAATCTTGTTTTCTATAAATCACTTAATAATCAAAATTCATTCAAATTCACTCAAATTTCAAACAGCACATGGTTCAAGTATTTTTGAAATCAAAAACTTACAATTTGTTGCTGTTACAAGAATCAAGCAATACCAATTTTTCTCCTACATTTTTCTAACATCAAAACCTTTCCTTTCTTCCTATTTCTATTTCAGCCAAAAAAAAAACAAAAAAGAAGAAAAAAAAACGCACAGCAGAGGGGGAGAGGCAGGCCCAGCCCACCAGGCTGCAGCCTGCTACCTGTCTCCCCCAACCTCCGTACGCTCGCTGACGTCGTCCATGGTGACAGCGACGTGCTGCTCCACCCCACCCCTCCCTCCTTTATCTACACCCCCATCCCGTGGAGAAACCCTAACCCTAGCCGCACCCTCTCCCTCCTCTCTCCCATCTCCGCCGCCATCAAGAGGATGGCGCCGCCGCCGTTTTCTTCTGCCACCGGCCACCGCTCGCCGGCACGCCACCGCCGCCTCCGTCTCCCCCCCGGCCGTGCCGCGGCCACCCCTGCGACGAGGGTAAGACCCTCTTTCCATTCCCCTATTTCCCCTCTTGATTCCCTTCTGTTTGCCCCGCGAATTTCTTCCGGCCATGGTTGCGTTTGCTGTTCTGTTTCGTGGACAGGGAAGAACACCTGCAGATGATCGTTTGCAGTTTCAGTTAACACCGGTTAGTTGTGTTCAAAAACCAATAGATCCCGTATGCATCAAACAGACGCAGCAGACCAGCTGGTAGCGCACGCTGCGCGCGCACCCAGCGATCCCAGGGTCGAATCCCCAGCCCCCCACCTTTTCTGTTTATTTTTCCGAATTGATTTACAGTGCAGTTTCTGAACCTTAAACCCCTCGCCCTCCTTATCTGTCAACAAAGCCGCACTAGCCCAGTTGGTTGCTGTTCCTTGGCGCAGCAAGCAGAGGGCAGGGGTTCGAATCCCACCCCTGCCACTTAAAATCAATCTTTTTTCTTTCTTATTTTCCTAGATCCAGATCCTCCAATTTACTCACAAGTCCCTGTTACTTTTATCTAGGTCCCTGTTAATTTCTTTCCAAGTCCCTGTATCTTTTCTAGGTCCATAATTATTTCTATCAACCATAAAAATGCTTAAACTTGGTAAATTAATAACTTTTGTTTGGAAACTCCAATTGCAAAACTTCAAACATGTAAATCACTCCATTTTAAATTCTCTACCCAAATATAAAAAAAATTTACTGTTTTGAATATTTTGAATTGGTGAAATATTTGAATTTTTGTTTAATTCACTTAATTTTGCAAAATTCATAACTTGAACATAAAAATTCCAAATTCAACAAATAAAATATGTTTTCCATCCCATTTTTCATGTACTTTGCAAATATAAACTTTGTTTCATGTTTTGAATAATTATAATTGGTTAAATAATTTAAACCTTGTTTAAATCATTTAAAATTGCTAAATTCATAACTTGCTCAAATTAAATTATTTTTGAACTTATGAAATATGTTTTCAAACTAGAAAAGGATAAACTTTTCAACTATGAATTTGAATTTATGTTTTGAACAAATAAAATTCAAATAAAATTCATACTTGAATTTAATTCATTAAAATCTTGCTTAACTTGTTTAATTCATAAATAATTCATCCTAATTCCTTTTTCAATAATTGAAACATGTATTCCACCAAAAAATTTGTGCTCTTTCCAAATATGAACTTTGTTATTTGTTTTGAACAATTTAAATTGCTGAAAACAACAAATGGTTGTGTAACACCTTTAAGGAACCAAAATTCCCTAACTTAATAAATAAAATTTCAAACTTGGTAAACCTTATTTCAAAATTGTTCTATTGTTGTTATTTTTCTGTTTTCCTCATCCATGCATCATACTAATCCACTTTCACTTGTTGGTTAGTTGTAAAACAATGGTTTCAACCATAATTCATGGGCTTTTCATATGCAACTCAAATTGCATGTGGGTCCATTTAATCATGCTGTTACCATGTCAACTAGTTTATTTTGCTGCATCAATTAAATGGTCATGCATCATCCCATGATTGTGCATTATGCCATGTTATTGATTGTTTGTCTCTTTGCGTTGTTTGTTTGCTTCTTCTCGAATAGACGGCGACGTTGAGACAGACGAGCTTTACGACACCCCTTCTGAGGATCTAGCTCAGTACCAGGCTACCGAGTTTGCAGGCAAGTATTCACTCACATGAACCACTGTGTTCCTTTTCAACATTGGATACCGATACTTTCCGTTGTCTATTCTGCTAGCCTTATGAATCGTTGCTTCTGTTCGATCCTATCACATGTTATCCTTTAACCCTGATATAGCCTCACCTCCACACCTATAACCCCATTGATTGTTGCCCGTGTCTTACTAGCATGCTTAGGGTTGTTTTGCTCGAGTCTGTTACCCGTTCCTTCCTGTTACTACATTTTCATTATGTTCTGGGGCTCGATGTTAAACAACAATCCTGTAATGCTTTGGTTAATAATAATTTGATGATAAGGCACCGGAAGGAGGCCCGGCGTGGTTTTGAGGCCTGCTAGTGTCGACCCTAATTAGGAAAAGGGTCTTGTCTACTGATCCATGATGAGCGCACTAACCGCATGTGGGAAGCGTGTATGGGCGCCCCCCTCAATTTGATTTGATTCGCATCTCGTCTAAATCGCCTCATTTAGTTCGGGTTTTCCATTTGCCGCATGCATATGCAGGTGCGAACCCTTGGTACCAGGGTGGAACTTTTGTAGTCGGCATTTAGGGAGACACGTTCTTAGAGTGCTATGAGGGTCCCCTTTTCTTCGTGGGGCTTGATTAGCCGTGCACTCACTGCACGGGGTTCTTTGGGCTTGATGCGAAGAAGAGTTGAGTTGTGTTGAGTGCCCCGCTTGGTGGGAGGCATTCCATCTGGCGGGTTATTCTTACGTGTACGGCCAAATTGGTGCACCCCTGCAGGGATAAATCTTCTCGAGAAGCCGTGTTTTCCGCGGTTATGGTTGACTTGGTGAAAGTACTGGCTAACAAGTACTCAGAACAACTTACACCTAACTAATGATAACTTGACTAGTAATAGTCTTATTGCCACAATAACTTGACCCATCATTAATCCAACTGTGTGAGTTATCCTCGGATTGCTTCTTTGGATAAGGGGCGAGATCCAGGATGGGTTTGTTTGGAGTTAGTTATAGTTGGTTACGATACGCTATCTTATCTTCTTTCTGTTAGCCGGAAGTTGTATCATGTTCTGTAGTTGGTTAGTGCAGCCAGCTGCCGCATCTTTTGTATCACCCTTTCTTCCGTTGAACCCAAAGCATCTGTGCTTGGTGTTGACGGGTTACACTTTGGTGAACTGTGAGTCTTGCTTGCCAGTACGTTTATGTACTGAACCCTTTGGGGCTGTGGTTTCCGCAGACTACGCTTACGAGGATCCCCGTGACGGCTACTACGTGGAGTTTGACGAGGCTGCTGACGAGTAGATAGCGGACCTGGGCAGGATCCGAGACATCGTGGATGGGCTCCGTCTTTTTCGTTTCTGGCTTCTTAAGCCTATTTGGATCTTGTCTGTACTCAGACCTTTTGAATGATTCCGCTGAGTTGTAATGATGATATGTTGGGACATGTGTCCTCTGGATGATTGTATTTGCTATCTCTGCTCTAGTGAGAGCTATTTGCAACTTATTTCTACTTATTTGTGTCTTAGAGATATGTTGTGCTATCATTCTGTTAAACGCCGTTGACGTACCATGTGTGTATGGTATGAAGTACGTCAATGGTAGTATCCTGATTTCTATGGGATGGTTTACGTAGACGATGAACAGTAGGGGTTGGTTGTCACACATACGTGTGTTGGCCTACTCGTAAGAGATGCGGGTGCCGGTAAGCCCCGTAATCCAATCAACTACTGTTCAACGGAACTGCGAGTATCCTCTAGAAGTCCGGGTGCGACAAATGGTATCAGAGCCTGTCTGCCTGTAGGATCCCTTTTACTGGTCGCAGTTGAGTCTAGAAACTATTTTGTAGCTATATAGGAAAAATGAAACGTGAGAGTAGGAATTCTGCCATTTTATTTCTTTCCCCACCCACCCTCCCTTTTCTGGTAAGGAAGTGCAACGTTGTTTTCTCTTCTCATCTAAACTTTCAAGTTAGGGTTTCTCGTATCCTGGTTTCTCTAGGATAGTTATATCTACTAGACCATAGGAATGGAGGTGGTTGTGACATGATTCATCATGTTGCCTACTCATGATTGAGAACGGAGGCGTGTAAGCCCCGGAAGCAGATCCTCTATTCCTTGAGCAGTAGATATTGATCCTTTAGAAGCCCGGATGGGTTTTCCGTAGTACCTCAGGAGTTTTTGGTCTCGTGTTTCCCGAATGTTGCTTCGATATCCTGTTCTTCTCAACATCCTTATCGTCCGTTGAAACCTTGTTGTTGCTTTCCACTTCAGTTCTTCTACCGGCATCTAATCAAAACTTCCCCGATCATCTGCAGATGGATCTCAGGTTCTACCCGCAGGTGGTTCGGATGACTCGTTGCGAGAGCACTGCCGGTTATCTGGAGATGCTGAGAGACATGGTCACTTATCTGGGGTTCCGTTGGGCACCAGAGTACCAGGTCTACGAGCAGCAGCGAGAGTTTGACCAGACCTACTACCAGGCTATCGTCTACATTCTGTCAGATGATGGCATGAGCGTAGTCCACCGCTACGAGGCAGTGGGTTCCACAGTGGATATGGCCGTGCAGCAGGCAGCTTACGTGAGTCTCACCGTCCTTCGTGCTGATTACTGGGGATTTGACGATTCTATCTATCGCCACATCCCCCGTGGTTACATCACTTCGGAGGGAGCCCACTTCACTCTCTATGACAACCTGGATGTCTACGAGCATGATAACTCCAGGCTGCACACCACCGCTCAGTTTGTGAGGCACAGTGACGCAGTTGCCAGCACACTATCTCAGGAGTTGGCTTCAGTCAGAGAGCAGCTCTACCTTGCCTTGACTCGTCTGGCGACGTACACCACAGACTTTGTTGGAGACGAGCGCTTTGCACGTTTCGATCAGCCAGTTGGTCGTCGTCTGCCAGATGCTGGAGGTTACGAGCCGATCAGAGGTCCACTCCTCAACCTCGGTGCTGGTTACACTGGGATTCCACGCTTTGGAGCAGAGGGAGTCGACGCTATGTACTTCACCACACCTAGAGTCGCTCTCAGACCACGTCAGGTCTATGTGGATCGTCGTTCTACCTACTTTCGTGGGTGTGCTCCTCACCGTACCTCTCGTCGTACTACTCACCGCCGTCCTGCGTGATGAGCATGGGAGTACCGATGTATCCATTCTTAACTATGTTTAGTTATCCTTTGGCATTTGAACCATTTATGGTGTGTTGGATATTCTGATGTATTTGAACATGTGATGATGTACCTGTTGGTTATCTATTCATGTGTCGGAATAATCTCTCTTTCGGTTTCCAAGTCTATCCTTTTCTGTTGTTGTGCTAAAATGCATTTCCATTCAGGATGCCGCCAACAAGGAACACCCTGCCTGAGCCACCGCCAATCACGGAGCTGTTCACTCAGATGACCCAAGTCATGGCGTAGATGGCCCAGTTCCAGACTAATCAGCACAACAACCAGAATGCTCCACGAGTCAGTATCAAGGAGTTTCTCAGTCAGGGGCCGAGAGCTTTGGTGGCAACACGGGAGCCTCTGGACGCTGATGACTGGATCCGTGAGATAGCTAGGGCTCTAGAGATTGCTCACGTTGCTGAGGAAGACAAGGTCAAGTATGCATCCTATCTGCTGAAGGGTCAGGCAGCTACTTGGTGGGAAAACTACCAGACCATGAGAGCTGGCTATCCAATCACCTGGGGTTGTTTCAAGGAAGCCTTCCTGAAGCACCACATTCCAGATGGTCTCATGGAAAGGATGCGTGAAGAGTTTTGCTCACTCAAGCAGGGCAAGCTGGACGTCATTGGCTATCAGAGTGAGTTCAATCGCCTCGCTCGTTACGCTGGTGATGAGGTGTCCACTGAGGCTAAGAAGATGGCAAGGTTCCGCAGAGGTTTTAACCCGGAACTCAAGTACGCCCTCACCAACATCAAGGCCAAAGACTTCGAGGAGCTCGTTAACACCGCGCTAAATGAAGAAAATGGGCGCAAGGCGTTCGAGGAGTCTCGAAAGCACTCGCGTGAGGGTGGTTCCTCCTCCAACATGACCACCCCTCCGCAGAAGCGCCGCATCTGGGTGCCAAATGGTGCTGTCACTCGGGCTCCACATGCCCAAGATTCTCCAGGCTTTGCTCCCCGCCCACCCAACCCAGCTCACATGCAAGGTCAGAGGTTTTCAATGGGGCAGCCAAGGCCAGATACTCCTCGTGTCGTCACTTGCTACAAATGCAAGCAGACGGGGCACTACGCTGACAAGTGCACGCAGAGGCAGCTACCTCCACCACCACCTCGTCCCAACACAAACCAGGCAATGGTGCGTGCTCCCCTGGCTAAAGCCTTCAACTCCAACAACAGGCCTGTCGGGAGGACCGCAAGGGTGAATCATGTCAAGATCGACAAAGCTGAGGAAGCTCCTGACGTCGTTCTCGGTATATTACCCGTAAACTCTTTTCCAGCTAAAGTGTTGTTTGATACCGGCGCATCGCATTCTTTTGTGTCAAAGATCTTTGCAACAACATACAATCTAATTGTGGTTCCACTAAGCAATCAAATCACTGTTCACTCCCCGGGATCTCAAATGTTGACTTCCAAGATAAGTATGGACAATCAAATCCTAATTGGAGGTCGCATATTCCTTGCTTCACTCATGTTGCTGGGAAATTCTGACATTGATGTCATTCTTGGTATGGATTGGTTGAAGACCAACAAAGCTAAAATTGACTGTGCTCAAAAGTCAATAACTCTGTTCCACCCCTCTGGCCAGATAGTCTATTCTCCAAATGAATCAAGTTCTGTTCAGCTATTCACCCTCGATGCAAAACCTCTACCTCTACTCGAAAATGTTCCGGTGGTTTGCGAATTCCCTGACGTCTTTCCAGAAGAATTGCCAGGAATGCCTCCGGACAGAGCAGTTGAGTTCATGATCGAGCTTGAACCAGGTACTGCTCCAATCTCTAAGCATCCATACAAGATAGCTCCTCCTGAACTGAAACTGTTAAAGGAGCAAATCGATATGTACATGGAAAAAGGTTACATTCAACCTAGTTCCTCCGCTTGGGGTTGCCCAACTCTGTTCGTTGCGAAGAAGGATCAAACAAAGAGACTCGTTGTTGACTATCGTCCTCTTAACGAGAAAACCATCAAAAACAAGTATCCAATTCCTCGTATCGATGATCTTTTTGATCAACTTGCTGGAGCCTCAATATTCTCCAAGTTGGACTTGAGAATGGGTTACCATCAAATAAAGATCAGAAAGGAAGATATTCCAAAAACAGCTTTCACCACTCGCTACGGTCTATATGAATACACCGTCATGTCCTTTGGTCTCACCAATGCACCGGCGACATTCTCTCGACTCATGAATTCTGTGTTCCACGAATACCTCGACAAGTTCGTTGTGGTATATCTCGATGACATTCTGGTCTACTCAAAATCTGAGGAAGAGCATGGAGAACATCTTCGTCTCACTCTCATGAAACTTCGCGAGCATCGTCTATATGCCAAATTCTCCAAATGTGAGTTCTGGATTCCAGAAGTTTCTTACCTTGGTCATATCATCTCTGCCAAGGGCATAGCCATTGATCCAGAAAAGGTTAAGGCAATTGTTGATTGGAAACCTCCAAAGACGGTGAA
This sequence comes from Alopecurus myosuroides, assembly GCA_028641055.1. NCBI lineage: Eukaryota > Viridiplantae > Streptophyta > Magnoliopsida > Poales > Poaceae > Alopecurus > Alopecurus myosuroides. The sequence continues at coordinate 89,135 of CM054058.1, forward strand.
GCAAGTACGAAGTTTTCTTGGCTTGGCTAGCTATTGCCGTCGTTTCGTCCAAAACTTTTCCAAGATTGCCAAACCTCTCACTGATCTCACAAAGAAGGACAAGAAGTTCGTTTGGTCTCCACAATGTGATGAAAGTTTCAATCTCCTGAAGACTAAACTCACTTCTACACCAGTTCTGGTTGGCCCAGATACTACCAAACCTTTCCAGATATTCTGTGATGCATCTCTCCAAGGTCTAGGTGCAGTTCTTATGCAAGAACGTCAAGTTGTGGCTTATGCTTCACGTTAGTTGAATGCACATGAGCTCAATTATCCCACACATGATCTTGAACTTGCAGCAGTTGTGTTTGCCCTCAAGAAATGGAGGCAATACTTGTTGGGTAATCGCACTGAAATCTTTTCCGATCATAAGAGTCTGAAATACATCTTCACTCAACCAGATCTAAACCTCAGGCAAAGGAGATGGATTGAAAAGATTAAAGACTTTGATCTTACCATTTCTTACACTCCAGGCAAGGCTAATGTTATGGCCGATGCTCTCAGTCGCAAGTCGTATTGCAATAATCTCATGATCATGGAAAGCCAACCTCCACTTCATGAAGAATTCCAGAAGCTGGACCTTGGTCTTGTTCCTCAAGGCTATCTTGCTAGCTTGACAGCCAGTCCAACTCTCGAGGACAAGATTCGTTCTGAACAACTTCGCGATGCTGAAATCAAGAAGATGGTAGAACACATCAAAGAAGGCAAGGAGAAATTTAAGTCCTTCTCAATTGATGACAAAGGAACTATGTTCTTCGAAGGACGCATTGCAGTTCCTCAAGTTCAAAGTCTCAAAGATGTCATTCTCAAGGAGGCTCATGAAACTCCTCTTTCCATACACCCTGGAAGTACAAAGATGTACCAGGATCTCAAGACACTGTATTGGTGGCCTGGCATGAAACGTGAAATTGCTCAATACGTTTCTGAATGCGACGTTTGTCAACGTGTTAAGGCAGTCCATCAGAAAACAGCCGGTCTTCTCCAACCTCTGAAAATTCCTGAGTGGAAGTGGGACATGATTGAAATGGACTTCGTCACTGGTTTTCCAAAGTCCAACAAGGGCAACGATGCAATCTTCGCTGTCATTGATCGTCTCACTAAGGTAGCTCACTTCTTTGCTGTCAAAGAAACAATCTCAGCTAGCCAGTTAGCAGAACTCTACACAGCAAAGATTGTTCCTCTTCATGGTGTTCCATTGGAAATAAGATCAGACCGTGGAAGTATATTCACTTCTCATTTCTGGAAAAGTTTTCAAGAAGCATTGGGCACCAAACTTCTGTTCAGCACAGCTTATCACCCTCAGTCTCAAGGGCAAGTCGAAAGAGTCAATCAGATTCTCGAGGATATGCTCAGAGCATGTGGTATCTCTTTTGGCATGAAATGGGAGGAATGCCTTCCATATGCTAAATTCTCATACAACAACAGCTTCCAGGCAAGCCTAGGCATGGCACCATTTGAAGCTCTCTATGGCCGCAGATGCAGGAGTCCAATCAATTGGTCTGGAGCTGGTGAACGTTCACTCTTAGGCCCTGACATTGTTAAGGAAGCCGAAGAGAAAGTTCGCATCATTCGTGACAATCTCAAGATTGCTCAGTCTCGTCAGAAAAGCTACTATGACAGCAAGCACAGGGATATGATCTATGCACCTGGTGACAAAGCATATCTCCGTGTAACTCCCCTCAGAGGCACTCATCGTTTTGGTGTGAAAGGAAAGCTTGCACCAAGATACATTGGTCCTTTCAACATTCTCTCAAGGCGTGCGGAAAATGCATATCGTCTTGAACTTCCAGAAAAACTATCCAAGGTGCACGATGTGTTTCACGTGTCACAGCTCAAGAGGTGTTTCAAAGATCTAGATCGTGCAGTTGATCATGATTCCATTGAACTGCAAGAAGATCTATCTTATGAGGAGCACCCTATTCGTATTCTCGATGAGACCGAGCGTAAGACTCGCAACAAGAGCACCAAGTTCTTGAAAGTGCAGTGGTCGCATCATTCCGATAAAGAGGCAACGTGGGAGACCGAAGAGGATCTTCGCAAGAAGTATCCGGACCTTTTCCTTTCTCAGTAGGAATCTCGGGGCGCGATTCCTTCAAGGGGGGCCGTTTTGTAACATCCCAAGTACGAAAACACCCCTAGAATGTTTGCTTCTTGTTTAATTATTGTTTTGCATCATGGCATCTTAATCATTGCATTTGTTTTCCATTTGTTTGCATCTGTTTTCCTTTGTTTTACCAATTGAAATTCAAACAATATTCAAATGCTTTGTTTCATACTTGCTCTGTGACAATTTTTCCAAATAAAAAGTTCAATTAAAACATCATTTTTGTTTCCATGAAAATGGAAAGCTCAAACTAGTGATTTATTCCTTTTAATAATTCACTTAATTAAATTTGCATTCAAATTCAAATCACATTTTCCAAATAGCAACCTTTTGGAATTAATGATAATTACAACACAATTCTAATTCTTTTGTTCCACTTAAACTATAATGTTCACCCTATTTAAATCTTGTTTTCTATAAATAAATAATAATCAAAATTCATTCAAATTCACTCAAATTTCAAACAGCACATGGTTCAAGTATTTTTGAAATCCAAAACTTACAATTTGTTGCTGTTACAAGAATCAAGCAATACCAATTTTTTTCCTACATTTTTCTAACATCAAAACCTTTCCTTTCTTCCTATTTCTATTTCAGCCAAAAAAAAAGAAACAAAACAAAATAAATAGAAAAAAAAAACGCACAGGAGAGGGGGAGAGGCAGGCCCAGCCCACCAGGCTGCAGCCCGCTACCTGTCTCCCCCAACCTCCGTACGCTCGCTGACGTCGTCCATGGTGACAGCGACGTGCTGCTCCACCCCACCCCTCCCTCCTTTATCTACACCCCCATCCCGTGGAGAAACCCTAACCCTAGCCGCACCTTCTCCCTCCTCTCTCGCATCTCCGCCGCCATCAAGAGGAGGGCGCCGCCGCCGTTTTCTTCTGCCACCGGCCACCGCTCGCCGGCACGCCGCCGCCGCCTCCGTCTCCCCCCCGGTCGTGCCGCGGCCACCCCTGCGACGAGGGTAAGACCCTCTTTCCATTCCCCTATTTCCCCTCTTGATTCCCTTCTGTTTGCCCCGCGAATTTCTTCCGGCCATGGTTGCGTTTGCTGTTCTGTTTCGTGGACAGGGAAGAACACCTGCAGATGATCGTTTGCAGTTTCAGTTAACACCGGTTAGTTGTGTTCAAAAACCAATAGATCCCGTATGCATCAAACAGACGCAGCAGACCAGCTAGTAGCGCACGCTGCGCGCGCACCCAGCGATCCCAGGGTCGAATCCCAGCCCCCCACCTTTTCTGTTTATTTTTTCGAATTGATTTACAGTGCAGTTTCTGAACCTTAAGCCCCCTCGCCCTCCTTATCTGTCAACAAAGCCGCACTAGCCCAGTTGGTTGTTGTTCCTTGGCGCAGCAAGCAGAGGGCAGGGGTTCGAATCCCAACCCTGCCACTTAAAATCAATCTTTTTTTCTTTCTTATTTTCCTAGATCCAGATCCTCCAATTTACTCACAAGTCCCTGTTACTTTTATCTAGGTCACTGTTAATTTCTTTCCAAGTCCCTGTATCTTTTCTAGGTCCATAATTATTTCTATCAACCATAAAAATGCTTAAACTTGGTAAATTAATAACTTTTGTTTGGAAACTCCAATTGCAAAACTTCAAACATGTAAATCACTCCATTTTAAATTCTCTACCCAAATATAAAATGTGTTTACTGTTTTGAATATTTTGAATTGGTGAAATATTTGAATTTTTGTTTAATTCACTTAATTTTGCAAAATTCATAACTTGAACATAAAAATTCCAAATTCAACACATAAAATATGTTTTCCATCCCATTTTTCATGTACTTTCCAAATATAAACTTTGTTTCATGTTTTGAATAATTATAATTGGTTAAATAATTTAAACCTTGTTTAAATCATTTAAAATTGCTAAATTCATAACTTGCTCAAATTAAATTATTTTTGAACTTATGAAATATGTTTTCAAACTAGAAAAGGATAAACTTTTCAACTATGAATTTGAATTTATGTTTTGAACAAATAAAATTCATACTTGAATTTAATTCATTAAAATCTTGCTTAACTTGTTTAATTCATAAATAATTCATCCTAATTCCTTTTTCAATAATTGAAACATGTATTCCACCAAAAAATTTGTGCTCTTTCCAAATATGAACTTTGTTATTTGTTTTGAACAATTTAAATTGATGAAAACAACAAATGGTTGTGTAACACCTTTAAGGAACCAAAATTCCCTAACTTAATAAATAAAATTTCAAACTTGGTAAACCTTATTTCAAAATTGTTCTATTGTTGTTATTTTTCTGTTTTCCTCATCCATGCATCACACTAATCCACTTTCACCTGTTGGTTAGTTGTAAAACAATTGTTTCAACCATAATTCATGGGCTTTTCATATGCAACTCAAATTGCATGTGGGTCCATTTAATCATGTTGTTACCATGTCAACTAGTTTATTTTGCTGCATCAATTAAATGGTCATGCATCATCCCATGATTGTGCATTATGCCATGTTATTGATTGTTTGTCTCTTTGCGTTGTTTGTTTGCTTCTTCTCGAACAGACGGCGACGTTGAGACAGACGAGCTTTACGACACCCCTTCTGAGGATCTAGCTCAGTACCAGGCTACCGAGTTTGCAGGCAAGTATTCACTCACATGAACCACTGTGTTCCTTTTCAACATTGGATACCGATACTTTCCGTTGTCTATTCTGCTAGCCTTATGAATCGTTGCTTCTGTTCGATCCTATCACATGTTATCCTTTAACCCTGATATAGCCTCACCTCCACGCCTATAACCCCATTGATTGTTGCCCGTGTCTTACTAGCATGCTTAGGGTTGTTTTGCTCGAGTCTGCTACCCGTTCCTTCCTGTTACTACATTTTCATTATGTTCTGGGGCTCGATGTTAAACAACAATCCTGTAATGCTTTGGTTAATAATAATTTGATGATAAGGCACCGGCAGGAGGCCCGGCGTGGTTTTGAGGCCTGCTAGTGTCGACCCTAATTAGGAAAAGGGTCTTGTCTACTGATCCATGATGAGCGCACTAACCGCATGTGGGAAGCGTGTATGGGCGCCCCCCTCAATTTGATTCGATTCGCATCTCGTCCAAATCGCCTCATTTAGTTCGGGTTTTCCATTTGCCGCATGCATATGCAGGTGCGAACCCTTGGTACCAGGGTGGAACTTTTGTAGTCGGCATTTAGGGAGACACGTTCTTAGAGTGCTATGAGGGTCCCCTTTTCTTCGTGGGGCTTGATTAGCCGTGCGCTCACTGCACGGGGTTCTTTGGGCTTGATGCGAAGAAGAGTTGAGTTGTGTTGAGTGCCCCGCTTGGTGGGAGGCATTCCATCTGGCGGGTTATTCTTACGTGTACGGCCAAATTGGTGCACCCCTGCAGGGATAAATCTTCTCGAGAAGTCGTGTTTTCCGCGGTTATGGTTGACTTGGTGAAAGTACTGGCTAACAAGTACTCAGAACAACTTACACCTAACTAATGATAACTTGACTAGTAATAGTCTTATTGCCACAATAACTTGACCCATCATTAATCCAACTGTGTGAGTTATCCTCGGATTGCTTCTTTGGATAAGGGGCGAGATCCAGGATGGGTTTGTTTGGAGTTAGTTATAGTTGGTTACGATACGCTATCTTATCTTCTTTCTGTTAGCCGGAAGTTGTATCATGTTCTGTAGTTGGTTAGTGCAGCCAGCTGCCACATCTTTTGTATCACCCTTTCTTCCGTTGAACCCAAAGCATCTATGCTTGGTGTTGACGGGTTACACTTTGGTGAACTGTGAGTCTTGCTTGCCAGTACGTTTATGTACTGACCCCTTTGGGGTTGTGGTTTCCGCAGACTACGCTTACGAGGATCCCCGTGACGGCTACTACGTGGAGTTTGACGAGGCTGCTGACGAGTAGATAGTGGACCTGGGCAGGATCCGAGACATCGTGGATGGGCTCCGTCTTTTTCGTTTCCGGCTTCTTAAGCCTATTTGGATCTTGTATGTACTCAGACCTTTTGAATGCTTCCACTGAGTTGTAATGATGATATGTTGGGACATGTGTCCTCTGGATGATTGTATTTGCTATCTCTGCTCTAGTGAGAGCTATTTGCAACTTATTTCTATTTATTTGTGTCTTAGAGATATGTTGTGCTATCATTCTGTTAAACGCCGTTGACGTACCATGTGTGTATGGTATGAAGTACGTCAATGGTAGTATCCTGATTTCTATGGGATGGTTTACGTAGACGATGAACAGTAGGGGTTGGTTGTCACACATACGTGTGTTGGCCTACTCGTAAGAGATGCAGGTGCCGGTAAGCCCCGTAATCCAATCAACTACTGTTCAACAGAACTGCGAGTATCCTCTAGAAGTCCGGGTGCGACAACCCAGTTGTTTTGGAACCCACTTACCCAAACCTAATCTTTCTTTCTATCCTTCCCAAATCTCGGGACGAGATTTCTTTTAAGGGTGGTAGTCTGTAACATCCCTGATTTTTGGAAAACTCAAAAATCACAAAAATTTGAAACTTTTTGTTTTCATGTTATGCAAGTCACCAAAAACCAAATGAGATGCAAGAAACAAAATAAAACAATACATGTTCTAATGTTTTGGAAATGATACAAATTGTTGAACCATAAAAGGGTCTTAGAAAACAATAGTTGAACCATAGAAAATATAACAAAAGGATACAAATTGTGGTTTCACTAATATGTTGAATATATACAATATGAAAGTTCCTAAAAGGGTCTTAGAAAACAATAGTTGAACCATAGAAAATATTTCTAAAAATTGTTTTAATCATATAAAAATTAATGTTTTCTATTAAGTGACTATCATTGTTTCTTCATATTTTTAAAATCATAAAATATGAAAACCATTAAATATGATTTTGTAAAATGATATTATGTCACATTGATGTCTCTAAAATTTTATTTAGACAATAACATCAATTTATTATTTTCTAAATTTTAAAATGGAATAAAGTTACTATTAGTAAATCACTGAAATCTTAAATTTATAAAATATAAAAGTGATGTGAAATGACCTTCAAAAATAGTATTTGACGTGTTTAATGTCTCTGAAATTTTATTTAATCAAAAACTCATATTATTATTTTTATAATTTAAAATGTACATTTATCACTATTAGTGAATTATTTATATTTTCAAAAATATGAAAAGTGCAATGTGTTGAAAAGTTTATAAAAATGTTCTAAACAGAAAGATATTATTTTTTGAAATTTAAATGGGGTCATTTGGATAATTAAATCAAAAGATATTAAAAACAGAAAAAGAAAAATAAATGATGACGTATGATGACGTCATCATCGTCTTCATTACAGAGAGAAACCGACGCCCGTTTCTACTCCGATTTCAATCCGGCGATAACTCGCGATTTACGTCGTGTTAACTCTGCCCGAGCACCTCACCTTATAGCCCTTCCCTCCCTCTTATTTTCCCCTCTGCCTCCTCTCCGAATCGTTTCCGAAATCACCGTTAATCGCTCGCCGGAGTTCCCTCGGACCGACGCCGTTTTTCTTCGTTTTCGGTGACTCCATTTGGTCCCCGAGCACATGACCACGCCCGTTATCTTCCCCTTGTCCGTGCGCACGTCTTGATGCCTCTGCTCGTCGTTTTGGTGCAGTGTGGCGACGAGGACACGGTCGCCGGAGCCGGGAACCGCTCGGTCGCCTCGGGACCACCTCACCGCCGTGGTTACGGAGCCCCAGGAGCCTCCCCGTGGTCATCATCACCTCCGCCGTGTCGCTATGCATCTCCCAGTGGTCTCCATCGAGCTCGAGCACCACCGGAGAAGCCCCGCCGTCCACCACCGTGACGCAGCGCCGCCGTTGGCCATTTTCCGGCGACCTATCCGCCACGGTGAGCTTCCCTTTCATCCCTGGCCATTAGATCTAAATCCTACGCGCGTGATTAGATCACTTATCGAAGGGGTACCAGCGAATAAGATTGCGCCACATTGCCTGCGTGTTAAATCTTTATCCGTCGCTCTGCGCAGCGCTAAACTGGCCCAAGCCCAATTCCTGTATGTTGCCCTGCGCGACAGATAAGTTGTTTTCGGCCCAGTCTATCTCTGGAATTGTTTCCGAATAAAAATAGAATTGTAATTTTGCAGTTTAGTCCCTACAACTTTGAACCATCATAACATTTCAACCACTTAGCCAAATTTAACAATCTTGGACTTTTTGAAAAGCCCTTGACATCTAGAAACTTTTGGCACTGTCCAAATTCAAATTTGAAAAACATAAATTTGTTCAAATTCAAATATGCTTGTTTGGTGAAATTTGGCATAATTCAAATTCTACAAATCCAAAAATTGTAAATAAAATATATTTGGAAAACTTAGGATGTGTACTTTCATATCCTCTGTCCCAAAATAATATTTGAAGAAATTAAAATTGAATTTAGAATTTAGTTGTCTATTTGAGTATTTTGACATAGATTAATTTCTATAAATAATTTCAATATAGTTCCTTTTGCAAAATTGTTCCATTTGACAACCTTGAACCAGAAACAACCTTGCCCAACCTTTTTGGACATCCTTGGACCATGGCCATGTGTTTTTGACCAAAAACCCAACCTAGTGATTCATCCATCTTTACCATGTCTTAGGAATTGTTTTCAACTGTTTTTCCTTGATGTTATGTCTAAGTGGAGCCAAGCCAAGCCCTTAGAATGTTTCAATCACATATAGTACCAAGTAGTGAATATTAAACACTAGTACCTTGTTTTCCATCTACTTCTCCATCCCCCTATTCTTCCTTCAAGAATCCATCAAGTTAGCAAATGGAAAACAAGACTCAAGAAATAGAAGGTTCTTCACTTTCAACTTGATGGCAACATGAAGAGATACAAGGAGGATCAATGAAGAAATTTTGAAGAAAAGACTCCACAACTAGAAGCAACTCAAGAAAGTACAAGTGTGAAGAAATTCAGAAGAAAACATCTCCCTCTCTCTTTCTATTTTTCTTCTTATATTCTTTCCAATTGACTTAGTGGTATCTGTGTCCATCCCATACCCAAACCAATTAGTGAAGTGAAAGCCCAGAAGAATTTATCAAGACCAAGAGAAGAATCCATCCAAGCAACAAGACTACAATAGAAGCATGAAGATGATCTTCAAGAAGGCAATCACATGAGGTCTAGAAGCAATCAATATAAGTTGAAGAATAACAAGTTGTTTTTGTCCAACCATTGACCCAAATGGAAAAAACCCAAGACTTAGTAATATTTTCCCTTTGATGAGGAAGTTAGTAGACATACCCTAACCACAATGGAAAATACTAACATAATCACTCAAATATTATTTTAAAGGTGGTAGCCCACCCAGTTGTTTTGGAACCCACTTACCCAAACCTAATCTTTCTTTCTATCCTTCCCAAATCTCGGGACGAGATTTCTTTTAAGGGTGGTAGTCTGTAACATCCCTGATTTTCGGAAAACTCAAAAATCACAAAAATTTGAAACTTTTTGTTTTCATGTTATGCAAGTCACCAAAAACCAAATGAGATGCAAGAAACAAAAGAAAACAATACATGTTCTAATGTTTTGGAAATGAAAATCCAATATACCTATATTCCATAAACCCTAAAGTCATTTCAAAATAAATATTTCTACATAAAGAAAATATTTCTTCTTAAGCAAACCCTTACACCCAACATGTTTTCAACCCAATTATGATCTTGAAAATAATTTTGATATATAAAATAACTAGAGAATTGTTATCTCTAATATTTTCTTCTTATCTCTAAAAAGGGTTTCACTATTATTGATAAACCCCAAATAGATATAAGTTGGATCCTTGTTTTCCAAGTGTTATGTCAATCAACAAAATAATATAGTGCTATGGAAATAAATTGTTTATTAGAAACAAGTAAGATACTTTGAGAAAACAATGTTTTCATTTGGGAAAACAACATATTCATTTGGGGAAACCTTTCTGCTTTTACTAAACCCCATTTCCAAATTTATTAAATAATTCTCTATGTTTGAAATATAACAAAAGGATACAAATTGTGGTTTCACTAATATGTTGAATATATACAATATGAAAGTTCCTAAAAGGGTCTTAGAAAACAATAGTTGAACCATAGAAAATATTTCTAAAAATTGTTTTAATCATATAAAAATTAATGTTTTCTATTAAGTGACTATCATTGTTTCTTCATATTTTTAAAATCATAAATTATGAAAACCATTAAATATGATTTTGCAAAATGATATTATGTCACATTGATGTCTCTAAAATTTTATTTAGACAATAACATCAATTTATTATTTTCCAAATTTTAAAATGGAATAAAGTTACTATTAGTAAATCACTGAAATCTTAAATTTATAAAATATAAAAGTGATGTGAAATGACCTTCAAAAAAAGTATTTGACATGTTTAATGTCTCTGAAATTTTATTTCATCAAAAACTCATATTGTTATTTTTATAATTTAAAATGTACATTTATCACTATTAGTGAATTATTTATATTTTCAAAAATATGAAAAGTGCAATGTGTTGAAAGTTTATAAAAATGTTCTAAACTAAAAGATATTATTTTTAGAAATTTTTAGAAATTTAAATGGGGTCATTTGGATAATTAAATCAAAAGATATTAAAAACAGAAAAAGAAAAATAAATGATGACGTATGATGACGTCATCATCGTCTTCATTACAGAGAGAAACCGACGCCCGTTTCTACTCCGATTTCAATCCGGAGATAACTCGCGATTTACGTCGTGTTAACTCTGCCCGAGCACCTCACCTTATAGCCCTTCCCTCCCTCTCCTTTTCCCCTCTGCCTCCTCTCCAAATAGTTTCCGAAATCACCGTTAATCGCTCGCCGGAGTTCCCTCGGACCGCCGCCGTTTTTCTTCGTTTCCGGTGACTCCATTTGGTCCCCGAGCACATGACCACGCCCGTTATCTTCCCCTTGTCCGTGCGCACGTCTTGATGCCTCTGCTCGTCGTTTTGGTGCAGTGTGGCGACGAGGACACGGTCGCCGGAGCCGGGAACCGCTCGGTCGCCTCGGGACCACCTCACCGCCGTGGTTACGGAGCCCCAGGAGCCTCCCCGTGGTCATCATCACCTCCGCCGTGTCGCTATGCATCTCCCAGTGGTCTCCATCGAGCTCGAGCACCACCGGAGAAGCCCCGCCGTCCACCACCGTGACGCAGCACCGCCGTTGGCCATTTTCCGGCGACCTATCCGCCACGGTGAGCTTCCCTTTCATCCCTGGCCGTTAGATCTAAATCCTACGCGCGTGATTAGATCACTTATCGAAGGGGTACCAGCGAATAAGATTGCGCCACGTTGCCTGCGTCTTAAATCTTTATCCGTCGCTCTGCGCAGCGCTAAACTGGCCCAAGCCCAATTCCTGTATGTTGCCCTGCGCGACAGATAAGTTGTTTTCGGCCCAGTCTATCTCTGGAATTGTTTCTGAATAAAAATAGAATTGTAATTTTGCAGTTTAGTCCCTACAACTTTGAACCATCATAACATTTCAACCACTTAGCCAAATTTAACAATCTTGGACTTTTTGAAAAGCAGTTGACATCTAGAAACTTTTGGCACTGTCCAAATTCAAATTTGAAAAACTTAAATTTGTTCAAATTCAAATATGCTTGTTTGGTGAAATTTGGCATAATTCAAATTCTACAAATCCAAAAATTGTAAATAAAATATATTTGGAAACCTTAGGATGTGTACTTTCATATCCTCTGTCCCAAAATAATATTTGAACAAATTAAAATTGAATTTAGAATTTAGTTGTCTGTTTGAGTATTTTGACATAGATTAATTTCTATAAATAATTTCAATATAGTTCCTTTTGCAAAATTGTTCCATTTGACAACCTTGAACATGAAACAACCTTTCCCAACCTTTTTGGACATCCTTGGACCATGGCCATGTGTTTTTGACCAAAAACCCAACCTAGTGATTCATCCATCTTTACCATGTCTTAGGAATTGTTTTCAACTGTTTTTCCTTGATGTTATGTCTAAGTGGAGCCAAGCCAAGCCCTTAGAATGTTTCAATCACATATAGTACCAAGTAGTGAATATTAAACACTAGTACCTTGTTTTCCATCTACTTCTCCATCCCCCTATTCTTGCTTCAAGAATCCATCAAGTTAGCAAATGGAAAACAAGACTCAAGAAATAGAAGGTTCTTCACTTTCAACTTGATGGCAACATGAACAGATACAAGGAGGATCAATGACGAAATTTTGAAGAAAAGACTCCACAACTAGAAGCAACTCAAGAAAGTACAAGTGTGAAGAAATTCAGAAGAAAACATCTCCCTCTCTCTTTCCATTTTTCTTCTTATATTCTTTCCAATTGACTTAGTGGTATCTGTGTCCATCCCATACCCAAACCAATTAGTGAAGTGAAAGCCCAGAAGAATTTATCAAGACCAAGAGAAGAATCCATCCAAGGAACAAGACTACAATAGAAGCATGAAGATGATCTTCAAGAAGGCAATCACATGAGGTCTAGAAGCAATCCATATAAGTTGAAGAATAACAAGTTGTTTTTGTCCAACCATTGACCCAAATGGAAAAAACCCAAGACTTAGTAATATTTTCCCTTTGATGAGGAAGTTAGTAGACATACCCAAACCACAATGGAAAATACTAACATAGTCACTCAAATATTTTTGAAGGTGAATATGACCAAGTGTTTGCATGTATTACTTTAGTTGAAGAAGTAATATGTTTATTCTAAGTGAACTCTTGGAACTTCCTCGACAAGTATGATTATAATAAAGTTAGATCACATCAAACTCAACCTAGTCCATTCCAAGTAAACCCTTGGAAACTCCTTAACAATGAATTGAACCATTATGGAATGAATCTTTCAAAACTCAAACCTAGACCTTGTCCTAACCAACTCGGTTAAGCCCCTTTTTATATGTTAGTTGCTATGTATGTTTTCTACACTTGTATGTTTGTTTGTTAGGATGCTTGTTCATTTGGTTTTGTGTTTTCAATAAATATATTGTACGGAGAGCAACGATCTTTTGTGAAGAGAGTGTGAATTCTTCACCAACTTCAACAAGGCAAGTAACACATCATCAACTGCCCATTATTTTCTATATGCATTAGTTGATTTTTGAGTAGTATGCATTGATAGGAAATTTTACTAAGTTATATTATGCTATGCTATATCCTAGTAGTGTGTAGCCATCCTTATACCTTGTTATTTTGATGCCTTGGTACTTAGTAGATGCTTAGCCTTGCTACAAAAAAATTGTTTTACTAGATGATGAGGAAAATTACTAAGTATAAACTTCAATGAACCACCTGGGTGGATTTGGTTGTTTGGCTGATGAGAGTTGAGTGTCTCCCCGAGGGGTTGTTCACTTAAGGAATGCCACCCAGGAACAAAGTGATTATGATGTTCCCCAAGTTTAGATTGCTTCCAGTGCAGCCTTTAGTCATATGGGCTCCGTCTTGATCAACTAAGTTGAATGAACTCACTAGGCTTACCAGCAGATGTAGCATAATTATAGGTGGCACGGGTAAGCCAAACGGTGGTGGAATTTCTTCTGAAAGATCTCTTCTCAATCTTCTCCTTTCCTTAATGCACTCAGGGTGTATAGGATGTTTGGGCTGATCTGAGTCTGAAGGTGAAAGTGCACAAACTCTGCAGAGTCAACAAACTAAGATCTTAGCCGTGTCCCCGGTTATGGACAACTATGAGCAGCTGGACAAGGATGGACGGAAGAATCACATCACCATTTTCAATAAGTAAAATTTTGACCAAGTGAACAGTAGAGGTGGTGCTTGGATTTCAGTCCAATGATGCCACCCTTTGTAAAGAAAAGTTGTTTTACAAAAGTGATAGGAGAAAACTTGCTTTATGCAAACTTAGCCAAAACTCCACCAAGCCAAATATGCATTTAGATATAGTCTTGCCATTTATATCCACCATAGTGTTACTTGCCAATACATTAAATTGTATTGACTCCCTTGTGGCTGCATATTCCATATTGCAGATATTTCTGAAGACGAGTGAGGATTTCATTTAGGATCTCGAGACTATCGTCAACATGTTTTGCCTGTGGAACATGGAGAAGATGGGATAGATGTTGTTCTATGTTTTCCGATGTATTTCTTTGTTTTCTGCTAGTCTTCTAAGACTATGCAAGTTGTAATCTTATTTTGTAAAGACTGGATCATGCGATGTAATAGAATTTGATGCATTTGCATGATATTTCATTTTGTATTGTGGTGCTAGCAATTGATCCAGGGACTAGCACAATAACACAGGTATTCCATCTTTATTAAAAGTTGGGATGCTACGGGACTCAAGGGAACTACTGGTAATTAAGGTGTTCCTTTTAATAGAACACCAGAGCAAAGCATTAACACTCCGTGAACACATGTGATACTCACATCGCATCCATCCCTTCCAGTTGTCCCAATTTCTGTCACTTCGGGGCCTCGGGTTCCGGACAACGATATGTGTAAACAACTTGCGGGTATGATCAAGAAACAATAATTATCATCATGATTCAATAACATGTTCAGATTTGAGATCAGGGCACTCGGGCCCAAAGTGGTAAGCATTAAGCATAACAAGTTGCAATAATGTCAATAGCACTAATAGAGGATACTAGGCAATATGCCCTTACAATCACGACATTATTTCTATGAACGATCTCATCCAATCCCTATCATCCCCTTCATCCTACAGCAGGGATTTACTCACACATGGATGGTCGATGGAGGTGAAGACGGTTCCGATGATCTCCTCCAATTCCCCATCCAGGCAGGGTGCCAGAACAGGACCTTCTGATCACCGAATCGAGGTTCAGGATGGCGGCAGCGCTCTGTTGAGTTTCTGTGGAATATGATGAACCCTCTCGGGTTTTAGGGTTGGAGGCTACTTGTAGTCGAAAGGGGAGTCCGAGGGGGGCTCTGGGGGGGCACACCCTATGCTGGCGCGGCTAGGAGGGGACCCGTGCCAGGGGGTGTGGCCACCCTGTGGCTCCTCACCTGGCCCCCTTCTGGATTCCGGGGTCTTCCGGGGTGAAAACACCAATGTGCTCTTTTTTGGGCATTTTCCCGAAAGTTGATTTTTCTGCAAACAAGCAAGACAGCAAGGTAATTCTGCTGAAAACAGCGTTAGTCCGTGTTAGTTGTATCCAAAACACACAAGTTTAGAGGAAAACAGTAAGAAAGGTCTTCGGAAAAAGAAGATACGTTTTCGACGTATCAATACTCACCCCTCTCTGAGTTCTAGATACCTAGTGAGTTATCCTGAGTCACTTATAGACTTGAGGTTAGGCTTGTTCAGAGTTAGTGTTGGTCATAACCAACTATGGTTTATCTTATCAGGTGATTTGGTTTCTTAAGATACTTTTTATAAAGATCACTCCAAATGTACTCTTGACTAGATGAACTATACCTATTTCTTCATGTCAAGTGAAAAATTGGTCACTTTGATTCGTTTAAACTTTCGCGCCAAAATTTCCCGTATTTTTAGATGCATACTTTGCAAATGCACATATTATATTTAGATCCTTATAACCTCCGAAACACTGGGATGTTACAATGTATTAGAATTCCCGACACGTCAACAAAGTCCAAAAAAGACCCGGAGGGGGTCAGAGGAGGAGCCACACCATGGGTGGGCGCAGGTCCCCAATGGCGGTGCCTGAAGGTGGTGTGGGCCCCTCAGGTGCCCACCGACTCTGCATCTTTATGTCGCCCTTTCGCATATAAAGTCCCCCCGAGGCATAAACCCTAAGTATTTTGGACCCCTTCCACGAAAAGTTCCGTACCTCCGCCGCTGCCGACAAGTTTCGGGGGACATAAATCTTTGTTCCGGCACCTTGCCGGGGCGCGGCAGTGCCCCCGGAGCCATCTCCATCGACTCCACCGCCATCTTCATCGTCGTTGCTGTCTCCTATGATGAGGAGGGAGTAGTTCTCCCCGGGGGTTGAGGTCTCTACTGGTAGCTATGTGTTTCATCTCTCTCTCCCATGGTTTTATCTTTATGTGATCACGAGCTCTGTAATCTGGATGAATAAGTAGATGTTACTCTTCATCTGTTATGCTACTCAAGTGGTTTTGTTATGAGATCTCTGTAGACACTTTGATCATGGTGTAAAGGTGACAGTGTGCATTGTGTGGTTTAGCATGATATTTATATTTTGTGTTGGATGACCTTATGAAATTGTGGTGTTTGTTTGGAGCCATCTAGGTCTCATGGTGATAGCATGGGGATTACCTGGATGGGGAAATGCCAACTCTAAGGAGTGCTCTTGTAGCCCTACATGATGATTGGTGTTTGTTATCTGACTGGAGATTGGTTCGGAGTAGCGTAGTGGAGAGAGATATTTATGCATTCAATTATATTATCATTGTTGCGAGTGTTCACTAGAAAGATCCCTAGGCCTTGTTTCTAAGCATTGAAACACCGTTTATAATCAGTTTTGCTACATGTTTGCTTGCTGCCATTTTTATTTCAGATTGCTATTATCACTTATAATCATTCATATTACTTGTATTTCGCTATCTCTTCGCAGAACTAGTGCTACTATACAACTGACAATTGTATTAGGTGTGTTGGGAACACAAGAGACTTCTTGTATCGTAATTGCTAGTTTACTTGAGAGGGTATCTTTGACCTCTACCTCCCTGAGTTGGGTAAACCTTGGGTGATCCACTTAAGGGAAACTTGCTGCTGTTATACAAACCTCTGCACTTGGAGGCCCAAACACTGTTTACAAGAATAGAAGCATGCGTAGACATCAAGCTCCACATGATCCCACTGTCCTGGCCCTTTGCTTAATGGGGACTCGACATGGTGGAGCCGCTGCGCAAAGCAACACCCGGAGGATACACCATCTACTAGTGGCAGTGGATATCTGCAAGCTCGGCCTCCCCTTTCACAATTGTATCATTCTCAATTTTCTGCATGCTACCTTTTACTAGCTTGCCCATTGATGGAAAGAAATTGACTGCAAATTCGAATATCCGCGCAGCGCCAGCATCACCACCTCGCGGGCAGTGCGAGCTAGCGGAACTGGTCGAGGCCCTAATCGAACTCAAATTAGGCTGGAGAGATGTGCATTGCCGATTTGGAGGTTTCTCGACAGGCTCCATATCGCTCAGCCCAACAGCGACCACCACACACAATCTATGGTCGTCGAAAAAAGAGATGACAACGCTCAGATCTAAATCGACTCGAAGGGGAACTGGACCAACACTAGGGGTGCGAGGGAACTCACCAAGAACTCCGTTGCCGTCGAAAACGTCTAATCTGCCGCCACAGAGAGGTGTACCTCCACCACCGCCAGAGAAGAAGGAATCAGATGACACGGTCCGACAGGCTGTTAACTCGATTCAGTTGCAAGATCAGGGGCCCACCAGTCAGAAACGATAGCTGCCAACACGTTCTTTTCGAGGAGCCCATAACATAACATCACACTCACTTAAGACGGAGATGACCGTTTTATCGCTCAGGTCGCCCAGTTGCTATTTGTGCGCAAAAAATATAGCACGAGGGCTATTGCGAGGAAAAACGTCGCACGAGAGCTATTTCCGGGGAGAAACGGCGCACGGGAGGTATTGGCCCAATTTAGGTTAGTTGGGCATTCAGTGTAGGGTTACGATGCAGAAAAAAATAGTAACAACGATAACCAATATAGTCAAGGTCTATTACTATGCAGATATAAAGTAACAAATGGAATCGGTATTCTTACCCTTGAAGACCAAAACGCGGGGATTACGCTCCCTCACAAGTGTTGTTGAGAAAGACGACCTAGCCGACCTCATGGTCGTGTAGTTGTACCCGCGACATGTGCAACAAAGAGCGCCACCTCTAGCTCTAGACATGTATGGTGTAGACGATGACTCCCGAACTTAGATCCAACAGCAGAACCACGGTTGAGAACCATACGTACCTAGTTTTTTTCTCTCTCTCATCTCAACTGTGATTTGCTATTGGAGTTGCGCACAAGTAGATATTTTACTCCACCCCGTAGCTCTACACACGTACCAAGATCCAATGCATAGTAGAGGCAACGTAACATACACTCATATGTCGAACTAGCGTAAGACTGTCGGTGATGAGGTCGATGTGGAAGTGGACATAGTACGTTCCCCCAATTAGACGCATCTAACCGCGAGGAGATGTATTATCCCACGATCAAGTGCCACGGCTGCAGCCCCTCCACAGTATCCACATGTACGTGACCAGCAACACGGCGTCTTAACATGATCATGCCCTGATGACGATGTCGGGACGTTGCCAATAAAGTCCAGGGCTCTCCACCATCACCGGAAAGAACTAGGTCAAACCGAGGCATTAATCCGGTAGAGCTCTCGTAATGTAGAAGAAGTAGACGGAGCACCGGGGCAGCGGGTGACGAATTGATGAATCCTGGACCTATCGGGTGAGGCTACCCGGTCCAAAACCCAAGACCTAAGCCGAAAGGGAGACGCCATAGACTATTCTAGAAGGCCCAATTAAGGCCCACCCGCAAGGCCTTGCGGGTCAAGTAAGGAAACTTGTAACCGACTTTAGGTTAGGGTTTGTAACCCCCCTGGGTACGCTTTGAGACCTGGCCACCTATATAAGGCCAGGAGAACCACCAGGAGGGGGACCAAGCAATACCGCACCACCAAAGCCTTGAGATTGAGATCTACTCCCCCGTTGTAACCGGTCTATTCGATAATACAGATCGACAGAAGCAGGATTAAGGATTTTACCTCTACGAGGGCCCCGAACCTGCGTAAATCATGCCCCTGTTAGCCAACGATTGTCACCAGCGCCTACACGTTATACTAATCGAAACCCTACCGGTTCACCCGAGGGAATTCTCGAGATGCACATTCGACAATTGGCGCCGTCTGTGGGAACGGTGGGCGCTGGATCTACGGCATATTTGGCCTCATCGACACCAAACTTAAGCTGGAGCCCCGGAACTTTGACTCCAACCAATCCGATCTGAATCGGGTCGGTCATCGTCGCGCCCCACTCGCCGGAATCACGCCCGATGTTCAGCGGATTGGGGAAAAGTGTCACCCTGACGTTTGGGAGCTTACAGTTCTACGCTAACAAGGAGGGAATCCTGCACTTCCCCGAGCAAACCAATCTCGAAGGATCAGACTCTGAGTCGATCTCAAGCCCAAGAGCTGTCGACTCGCTGCCCAACTACGCGGATCACGACCTAGAAAAAAGCGGCGAATCCATTCACCTCACCACCCGCAACTTCCACACCCTCTTCGCAGAGAAACCTCTCGGGTAAGGAAAGCTCTCCAAACTACGCCTCGGACTCACGAGCCATATCTGGCTCAGGTCTGCATGGCAGGATCGAGTGACCCACCCGAAGAAATGGAAGATAGCGCAAAGGAACGCGAGGCCATCAACGTATTGCGAGAAGCCTGGCTCAGGAAAAAGCGGTCGTCCACTCAAGCAAGCCGATCGAAGAAGGAACCCATCAAGAAGATCTGACCGCATACCGCTACCACCTAGTGAGAGCGGCAATTTTGATCAAAGAAGCTCGTAAAGATCTGGCCGAGCGGAGAAAACTAGCGGATGAATCGAGTTAGCACCGTTTGGCGCTCTCCAAGACACATTCTGTAGGGAACCATCCCGGGAGTAAGTGATATGTCTCGAAGACCGCGACCATGGATGGCGAATCTCTGACCGGGATCAGTAGGACACTCAAAGCCTCCCTTATGCGCGTCTACGAGGACGGCAACGTGCACCCGAAGACTCCTGCCGCCGCAGTCCTGGCTGCAGCCACTTATCTGCACACGAACCAGCCAGGGGAGAACGACCCCCGCGCGGAGCAATACTGGGAAGTCCAGAAAGGGCTAGGCATGGCAGCCGCAAGACTCACCGCCTATGACCGCAAAAAAGCGATTGCACAGAAAGACAAAGAAGCACCCTGCGGACATAGGAGTACATCGCCCAGGAAGGAGAAGTCACCTTGTCGCGCCCGAGGAAAAGAAGCCCGGCGACGCGGTGATAGCCCGAGTAGTAGCGATGGCATCGCGAGGGATCGAGATCGCAGGTCCCGACATCACAGCAGCCGCTCGCGACACCGCAGCAAGGAGTCGCGGAAGGAGATCGATGGCGACCAGCCTGGATACAACTTGCGATCTGACATCATGCAAAACAAGGTCAACAAGGCCCGAAGAGCCAGGAACCGCGCATGTTCCCCATCCACCTCTTCTGGCGAATAGGCCTGCGGCGCATTATGCTTCACTCGCAACATCCGCGAGGCGCCAATTCCCAAGAGGTTTAAGCTTACTACGGAAGTGCCAAAATACGATGGTTCGCTGGAGCCGCAATCCTGGCTGTCGGGTTACCTCATGGCAGTAAAATGCCAACGTGGGAACAAGATCACAGCTATGTAGTACCTTAACTTAAACCTTGAAGGAGCAGTGCACATCTGGCTCCAAGGAAGACCGAAGGCATGCTACAGATCATGGGACGATCTAAACTTTGATTTCTGCAAGAACTTCCAGGCAACATATAAAAGACCCGCGACCATCGAGGAGCTGCGAGCTTGCAAGCAGAAGAGTGGCGAATCTACTCGCGAATATATCCAGCAATGGACCACACTTAGTAATACGGCGGGAAACATATCAGAAGAGGTCGTAGTCGAAGATTTTGCCAAAGGAGCTCGGTGAACCGCCTTCAGAGAAGAACTGGGACGAGCCGCACCCAAAACCATCGGAGAGCTGATGGCTATAGCCGACAGATGGGCCAACGGAGAGGACTCGGTGCGCAATGAAAAGGCATCTTCGCCAGCACCCGAAGACGACCGTTATGGTCGAGAGAAAAAGAGAAAGTGTTCATGGACGGAGGCAGCGGAATTAACATCATTTAC
This sequence comes from Alopecurus myosuroides, assembly GCA_028641055.1. Lineage (NCBI taxonomy): Eukaryota > Viridiplantae > Streptophyta > Magnoliopsida > Poales > Poaceae > Alopecurus > Alopecurus myosuroides. The sequence continues at coordinate 110,127 of CM054058.1, forward strand.
GCGGACACACTCCGTAATCAGAGACAACCTTTCACGGGATAGTACCAGGGAAGGCAGTCCGCCCACTCGGAACAATCAACTTGGAGGTGATACTCATCAACCGAAGCAACTAAAGACGAGAATTCCTCGACTTTGAAGTAGTCGACTGGCCCTCACAGTACCACGCTATTCTTGGACGAACAACGTTCGACAAATTCATGGCGGTACCACACTACGCCTATCTGAAGCTCAAGTTACCTGGGGAACATGGCACCATCACCATCGACGGCGATTTTCAAAAATCCAACAAGTGCCATATCGAGTTCAATGAGATCGCCAAATCCTTCGGGATGCAGGAGGAGCGGGAAGAGATAGCAAAGACCACGGACCACTCCATGATGCCTCTCACCAAAAAGAACACCCCAGAGCTCGAGTTCAGTGCAAACAGCGACACTCAAAAGCATCAAGTGCACCCGACAGAGCCTATGAAGACGGCGATGGTGTCCACCACCCTCTCGCCAGCATAGGAAGGCGCGCTCGTCGAACTCCTCCGTAAGTACTAGAAAAAAAATTCCTGGCAACCTTCGGATATGCCAGGGATACCCAGGGAGTTCGCCGAGCACTCACTCGAAGTCTACAAAGACGCCAAGCCTATCAAGCAGACAACCCGACGGTTCTCAGAGCCAAAGCAAAAAGCACTTGGAGAAGAAGTAAACAGACTACTCGCAGGAAAGTTCATCAGAGAAATAAAGATATCCACGTGGTTAGCATACCCAGTGCTGATCCCGAAGAAAAATACTGACATCCTTCGTGTGTGCATAGACTACACGTTGTTGAACAAACACTCCCCCAAGGATAATTTTCCCCTACCACGTATCGACCAGATCGTGGACTCCACTTCAGGCTGCCAGCGCCTCTCCTTCTTAGATGCCTACTCGGGATATAATCAGATCAGGATGAAGAAGGAAGATGAAGAAAAGACAACATTCATCACACCTCACGGTGTTCTACTGCTACAGGACAATGCCCTTCGGGCTAAAAAACGCAGGCGCAACATATCAGCGCTGCATGCAAAAATGCCTCATCAAGCTCATTGGCAAGAACATACAGGTGTACGTTGACGACATCGTCATCAAGACTCGAGTGGAGGACACGCTCCTCGAGGACATCAAAGAAACATTCGGCGCTCTGAATGCATACAGGATCAAGCTCAACCCGACCAAGTGCGTCTTCGACGTCCCTGCAGGACAACTTCTCGGGTATCTGGTGTCCGCTCGAGGAATCGAAGCCAACCCAGAGAAAATACAAGCGATCTTGACAATGAAGGAGCCAACCAATCTTCGCGGTGTGCAGCAGCTCGCAAGACGACTAGCCGCCTTGAGCAGATTCATTGCGAGATTAGGCGAGCAAGCATTGCCTTTCTACAAGTTGTTGAAGAAGACAGATAAGTTCGAGTGGACACCCGAGGCAAAAAAGGGTTTCCTAGATTTGAAGCAACTACTGCAGAGCAAGCGCGTCCTGGCAACACCACAAGAGAAGGAGCCCTTATACCTCTATCTAGCCGCAACTAACCAAGTCATCAGCACGATCATCGTAGTCGAGCGGCCAGGAGAAGGGAAGTCGTACGGTGTCCAAAGGCCAATATATTACATCAGCGAGGTGCTTTCTCCATGCAAGCAGCGATACCCTCATTACCAGAAATCGTGTATGGCGTGGTACTCACGGCTCAAAAACTCAAGCACTACTTCCAAGAGCATACCGTCACGGTGCTAAACAACGCATCACTCGGTACTATCATGAACAATCCCATGGCATCCGGAAGAATTGAAAGTGGAGCACCGAGCTAGGCGCCTGGGACATCATATATGCAGGGCGCAACTCTGTGAAGTCACAGGTACTCGTGGAATTCCTAAGCGAGTGGACAGAACTGCAAACACCAGGACCGCCAGAATACACGAGTAACTGGATCATGTACTTCGACGGGTCTAAGAGGAATGAAGGAGCTGGAGCCGGGGTCGTCCTCATATCATCAGAGGAGACAAGTTGCAGTACGTCCTGAGATTGGACTTCCCACCCGATGACCCGGCATCCAACAACGACGCAGAGTACGAGGCCCTCCTTCACGGCATGAAAATGGAGACCGCCCGTGGAGCCACCCGATTGATGATCTATGGAGACTCAAACCTCATCGTACAGCACACGATGAAGGAGTGCGACGCTATCGCAGATAACATGGTCGCCTACCGGGACATGTATAATATACTCGAGGGAAGTTTCAAAGGGTGCGAGCTGAAACACATCGAGCGATCCAGCAACGAGGAAGCAGATAAACTGGCAAACATGGGATCTACAATCACACACATACCGCCAGGAATATACTTCGAGAGAATGATCAAGCGTTCAGTCAAGGTCAAGAAGCCAGCGGGAGCACCCGCAGCATTGGAGACGGACGTCAGCCCGCAAATCGCTGTCATCGAGCTCAGTCACAATATGTCAAGACAAGTTTTATGGTCAAGCCAGTCTGGACGCAGAAATACCTCGACTACTTGTCCAACAAACAGCTCCCAGCAGACGTTTGCGAGGCCCGACAAATCGTACGACGCGGCAAAACCTTTCGGGTGCTCAACGGAGAACTATACAAACATAGAATATCAAGAATATTGCAAAGATGTATAGCACCCGAGGATGGCAAGGAACTGCTGCGAGACATACACCAAGGAGATTGTGGACACCACGCCAGCTGGAAGGCAATCATGGGCAAAGCTTTCCGGGCAGGATTCTACTGGCTCACGGTAGCCAAAGATGCAAAAGACATAGTCGACAAATGCAATGCTTGCCAAAGATTCGCGCCCAAGCCACACGCCCCCGCCACCGAGCTCCACATGATCCCTATCGCCTGGCCTTTCGCTCAATGGGGGCTAGACATGGTAGGACCATTGCGCAAATCTACGCCTGGCGGATATACCCACCTACTCGTGGCAGTCGACAAATTTACAAAGTGGATAGAGGCCATGCCAGTCACCTCCGCACACGCCGAGTGCGCCGCGAGATTCCTCAACTCCATTGTATGCAGGTTTGGCATACCACGCAACATCATCACGGCCAATGAGAGCAAATTCACTGCCACGGAAACGCGGGACTTCTGTGAGGAAAAAGGAATTACCATCAGCTTCGCTTCAGCCGCCCACCCGCAAACAAACGTCCAAGTCGAACGATCCAACAGGTTAGTTTCGCTGGCCTGAAGAAACCACTACTCGACAGACTGCCCCCAGCAGCAGGGCACTGGGCCGAAGAATTACCGTCGGTACTGTGGTGTCTGCGTGCAACTCCAAATAGATCAACAAATTACACGCCATTTTTTATGGTAAACAGAGTTGAAGCTGTCCTTCCCGAAGATGTCAAATTCAGCGCTCCACGAGTCGTCGCATATAGTGAAGAAACTTCAAACATGGCACTCGCTGAAGATGTGGACGGACTGGATGAGATACGCGATATTGCACTCGCAAGATCCGCGGTATACCAACAATCGTTGCACAACTATCACAGTCGCCGTATACGCCACAGAGCTTTCGTGGTCGGAGATTTCGTGTTGCGGCTCAAGCAGAAGGAAGGACACAAGCTCGAGCCACCATGGGAAGGACCCTTCATAATACACGAAGTTATGCCAGGTGGCGCGTACCGATTGAAGAACCCGAAGACTAGTGGCATCTACTCAAACCCGTGGAACGTTGCGCATCTCCGCAAATTCTACCCTTAGGATTATTCTACTCGCAAGAAATAAGGCTCTACTAGCCACTCTGTAGCTCGATCAAATACATGGTTTCTCAGCTATATCAATAAAAACATGGTTTCTCAACCATAGCTATTCGCATCTTCGATTTATTACATGTTATAAACAACAGGTATACACCCCAAACACATGGGGGCTACACCTAACCAGCATAAAAAATAATCATCTCACAACACAAGGTTCATCAAGGTACACACCTTATAAACATCCTAAAAATACATCGAGTGAAATATACAGAGTTTACAAGGCTACTCCTTCAAAAGACATCACAATCAGAATACAGGATATCTACATCATATAATTACATGTGGCGACGAGCAGTCGTCTCAGCAAGCATCCGATCAACCTCCTCAGAAGTTAGTCGAATGATCTCCTCCGCTGCAGGATGAACGACTACATAATGAGGAGAAAAATCGACTGGAGCGTTAGGAAGCCTAGCCACAGAGTTAAAATTGATCTCGGGATGCCACACCCAAACAAAGACGAGCGCTACTTGAGATCTGCAGATAAGCTGCTGGCGGACACACTCGCGCACTTCTCCTACTCGACCAAATATTCTTAGCAAATTACTCAACCTTTCTGGAACTGTACCCAGCGGATAGAACGTATTGTGCACAGAAGTCATGGCTTCGCGACAAGCTTCAACAATAATCTTCGCCTGGCCAGCCCGATACTTCAAGGTAGCCAAAATAAAGCCTCGACTGCAGTCAGATCAGAAATTTTTTCCATGTGGCTTCAAGCTACCCGCTTCATGTGCAACATGATTATCCACCCAATGATTTTCACAAGGATCGTCAGGCTCAACAACTGAAAAATCAGCACAAAGGGTCAAAATTGAAAAGGAAGCAAACAGGAAAGTGCTAGGGGGCTCGCAAACTTACAAAGCATCTCTTGTGCAACGGCAGCCAGATCCTCCATCACGAACTGCTCGCGCTCAGCCGCAAGTTTCTGCTTTGATTTAGCCACATCAGCCACTCCCCGCAAAGCCTTTAGTTTGTGTTCTCCATCCGCAACATGGTCATGGAGTGAGACGAATGTGCTGGTGGCAGCAACAAAGGAATTCGCCTGCGCAGTGGAGCCACTCGAAGACCCTACGCTGGGATCAAGTACCTGGAAAAGAAGCAGAAGCAAGTTCAGCAAAACAACAAAACCCCACTCGACAAAACACACCACCCATCTATCGGGTGCTTGGGGGCTACTCCCATCGGGAGCACATAACAGTGAAACACAACAATCAGACACTAAATATTTCAACAAACACTTCGATTAAGCAAATACGTGAATACATCCCAAGGTTCATTACATCGACAGACCAAAAACAAATTGAAACTAGCCTATGGGGCTGCAGAAGTATTGCCACTCGCAGCAGGCTGCCCCTTGCGACCAGCACGGGCAAGCACTTCAGAAAGCTTCTTGGCAAGGTCTTCAGCCTGAGCGCCAAAGGGATGAAGCGCTTCCTTTTTGCCCAAGGAGTCGTAGGGAAGACTCGAGAACACCTTCTCCGGGTCCGTGACTGTGCACCAGCGCGAATTGGATAGCCGTCCTAGCTCCGCACTCAGACTGGACAACTGAATAAGCATGGAGAAGATTTTCGTCGTCCAGGAAAACTTTCAGAAGGCCGCCCAGCATAGGCGGAACCGCCACATCCACCAGCAGGCGCTCGTGGAACTGCGTCAACACTCGAATGGCTTCACCAACGAGGGAGCAAATCCGACTCGCATGCTTCTGGAGCTGGGCGCAGGAATGCATCAGGGCGTCCAATCGCTGGCTCCTAGGCAGCTCTAGTGCAACCCCAAGGACATCTGCAAAAAGGGCACCGTAAATTTGCAAGATAGCCAATTAGAATGTATTGCAACGGAAGAACAATCAAGTGCAGCTTAATAGCAAATTTTTGGGCCACAGGGCGGACGATGCTAACAAGACCACTATCTTGTTCGGCACCAGCGTCTTCCAATTGCTTCAGTGCCTCTTGGGACTCGACGAGTTTCCCCTCAAAATCAGTTGAATGCTTGCGGGAGGACTCCAGCTCCTTTCGGGTGGACTCCAACTCGGCCTCAAGGGTTTTCATCCGAGCGACAGCTTCAGCTTTCTCGGCCCTCAGGAGGTTGACTTGATCTACAGAGCAACGGATACAGCTTGAGCAAATTTTCATGATCAATGGAAACAGTAAAATGGAACGGGTTAACCTACCTTGAAGAGACTGGCCGTCCTCGACGAGTCGATCACGATCCACTCGAAGGGAAACGCAATCCGCCTCAGCCGAGAGCACTCGGCGATCAATGGCAGCAAGGGAATCGAGAAGAGACTGCAAAAGCACGAGACAAAAGTTTGAGTTAGAGGCAAAATCTCTTGAGCCTATTCACGACTGTACACAGTCGAGTATAGCCTCGGGGGCTACTCCCATCGGGAGCACTTCCGTGGACCCGATAATATCAAGAAAAGTAAGAAAGGAAAAAAGCTTAAACTTGAATCTGTGGCTAATCGCAAGCGATTAACCACGGCCTCGGGGGCTTCTCCCATCGGGAGCACTGTCGTGCACCCGATAGAAATCATGATCACACGAAGCGTAAAATATGCAAGAGGCGACAAAGTTTACCTGGCCTTGAGCGGTGGACAGAGAATCCGCCGAGCTACGCGAAACTTCTTTGCTCGCCGAGGCTCCACCCGCGAAGCTAGGCAACCTGTAATCTGGAGCCGCGGCTACCTGTACTGGACTCGAAGACTTTTGGGTGGCCTTGGCAACTGGAGTTTCACCCGGAGCCGCTTCTTTCCTCTTCACGGAAGGAACAGAAGAGGCGTACTGACCGGGGCTGATGGTTTGGAGGCTGCTATGGAAGAAAAAAATCAAGCAAAGGCATAAGGAAAAGGACAAAATTCTTGACTGAAGGACAACACGAAAGAAAAATTTACTCATCCTCATCATCATCATCCAGCATATCCACATTCCAGGTAGCAGGAACGCTTGGCTTGAAGCTCGGGGGAGGAAGCACATTTAGAGGATCCACCTGGAGAGGCTCGGTCGCCTTGCCTGATCCGCCACCCAAAGAACTATCCTTGGAAGTGGCTTCATCATCCTGCCTGTGACGTTTGCGGTGATGGAGCTGATAGCTACCCGACTCTTCCGCGTCGTCTGAAGAGCCATGCTCGGATCTCGAGTCGGCCTTAGCGACACTGGTGTCGAGAGGGGTCTCAACATTGCTCGCTAGGAGGTCCGAGGCATCTTCAGCCGAGACTGGCGGGTAGCATGTTGCTACTTTCAAACTCTACGAAAGAAGAAGAAGAATGAAGAGAAACTTCAGTCAAAAGATTTTTTGATGGCAGAAAGAATAAAACAGAGACAAGAAGAAAACTTACCTCGGCTGGAGGGGGCTTTGAAGCCTCGAATGGCTCAAGAGAGGAAGTGGCGAAGGGCTCTCCAACCTTCAGCTTGGTGATAGCCACAATCTTCTTCTCGAATTCGGCATTCGAGAGGATATCTTGGCAGACGCGGCTAGGGTTTTGAACGCCCTGATACTCCCACATATTCGAGGGCCTCTCTTGAAGAGGCTGGATCCTACACCGAAGGAAGACGCTCGTCAGGTGCAAGCCATTCAACGCGACCCCCATTGTCTGATCGCGAAGGGTCGCCACTTCCGCGAGTAGCGGGGAGACGATCCGGCTATCTTCGACCGTAAGCTTGTGCGCCCAGGACTTCCGTCGCTTACATCTCCTAGATTAGATCTTGGCCCTTCGGTTGTCTATCGCGTAGGAAATTTTTTGTTTTCTATGCAACGAACCCTTGATTAGATGCAATGGTTTTTTATTATTCCTTGTTTGATAATTGTTTCATTTAAGAGATTATTGTGTGTTCCTCATCTTTGATGAGTCTTGACAAGGCCTAGGGTTATAGTTTCTCCTAAGCTTTCGGGAGAGCCAAGCGACTGAGCCAAATCCTTCTGCGAAAACAGCCAAAAAACACGGGCACTTCCATGGCTCGATGCTCGAGTACGAAAAACTCAACAAGTACAGGGTATACGCCCTCTAGAAAACAAATGGTTGAAGCAACCAGTCAAAAGAATCCAAGACAAGACTTTGAGCGTCTACCCGACATGAATCTCAATCGAGTAGACGCTCGGGGGCTACTGACGAAGGGATGAATCCTGGACCTATCGGGTGAGGCTACCCGGTCCAAGGCCCAAGACCTAAGCCCAAAGGGAGACGCCATAGACTATTCTAGAAGGCCCAATTAAGGCCCACCCGCAAGGCCTTGCGGGTCAAGTAAGGAAACTTGTAACCGACTTTAGGTTAGGGTTTGTAACCCCCCTCCCCCCACGGTTTGAGACCTGGCCACCTATATAAGGCCAGGAGAACCACCAGGAGGGGGACCAAGCAATACCGCACCACCATAGCCTTGAGATTGAGATCTACTCTCCTCGAGCACCCCCGCTGTAACCGGTCTATTCGATAATACAGATCGACAAAAGCAGGAGTAAGTGTTTTACCTCTACGAGGGCCCCGGACCTGGGTAAATCGTGCCCCCCTGTTAGCCGGCGATTGTCACCAGCGCCTACACGTTCTCCTAATCGAAACCCTACCGGTTCACCCGAGGGACTTGTTGAGATGCATATTCGACAGCGGTTACTGGCGCGGTTGTGTGGATGGTGGTCCGGCAATGGGGCAGTTGTGGGGGCGCCTCGAGGCTTGCGGGTGGTCACTTGGTGCACCCCCCCCCCTCTCCTTATATAGTAGGCTAGAAGCCTCAGGGGCAGGATCCCTCCTAGGACTCCAACCCATAAAAGGGAGGAGTCCGAGTAGGATTCTCCCTCCCCTTTGGATTGGTCGTACCATGGGATCCCCTAGCCTATTCGACCAGGGATCCCTCGCCCACTTAGACGCAGGCCTAGTGGACCCATGTGCTCCTCCGGTACATGTGGCCTCAGTAGGGTTTGCCCATTATCAACATTACGGAAACCTGAAAAGTTCTCGGACTCCTCCGAAACTTTCCGGAACTTCTTAGAACCATTCTACCACCTTACATAAAATGTTTGGAACCATTCTGTCCACTCTCGGTGATATTCTTGACTCCTCTGTTGTATCTCGAGACACTCCTAACATTTCTTCGGACTTACTTCATTCATACTTCCATTCCGAAAAAACTCCTAAAATTTTATTGAACTTTAAGTGTATGACCATATGGGTACGAATGTATGTGGCCATGTCCGGAAATCATTCCACTACAATGATTATTAGTGGTACCTTGATGCACATAATGACCCCTCACACATATCACGGACATCTGAGTCAAGCCTAGCCTGCTTTAACTCAAATGGGCATTTAGAACAAGTTACAATTGTTTGGGAGATTTGGATGCATGGCTTGTTTATAATAATACATCATTTCAATATCGATGTTATTTGCGGAATTTGTTTGGTGCTCCTTGGCACCGGTGCTCTAGATGTTTTAAAATATTTGAAAAATATATTTACAAGTTTCAAAAAAATATGGAAAAAATGTTCATATGTATTAAATAGTGAATGCCACAAACATGCCGCAAAAGGGAACATTTTCAGTTTCAAAACCAAATTAGAATGTCCTGCACAGAAAATGGCAAAATATGATAAAATTTAGAGATTTGAAATAGCCAAATAGGCCTACTCATATCCACACTTTTGTCATTTTTTGAGTGGTCCATAATACAAATTATTTGAAAAAAAAAAAAAAAAAATTCACGTTTGTAGGATACACTTTTGGGTACATCTGTATTTGTTTTCTGAACTTTTTGACACACAGAAATATATTTTTTGAATTTTTTTAAACAGCAGGTGCCCAGATGCACCAAATCTCCACCGTTGTTTGTTAGAATTTAACAGGTAAAACTGAATAATAACAGACCCTTAATTATTAGCGAAGCACGGATTAACCTTATGCAACATGTTGTGGCGGACTTACATAAACAATAACACATTTAGGCTACTCTAAACCAATTTATGCATTTTGGTTATTCAAAGAACAGTCAACTAATTGAATAACTATGCCTCAAGGAACATCCTTGTCGAATTTTGCTATTTTAAATAGAGCATATTTAAACACATAGGCTGCAATCTTGCCAACGTCATCAATAATGGAAATTGATGGTGAGCCTACAATACATTGTCAAGTAGGGGTGAGGTAGAAATTTCAAAGTTCAAAGCTTAAAAAACGATATACAACAATACAACCGAGAACGGGTTGAGATTCATAGCAAACTAACACTGAAATTGATCTGAACACATGATTTGCATGGAGCAATCAATGACCCTTTATGCGGCAAATCTTGAAGTGCAATACACCCTTTCCCATCCGTTGCGTAAATTTTCCGACACATGGGCTTCTATCCCGGTTCATTACATGGCCTAACTTTACATCCCATATATATGACATTATTGTCTCCAGAAACCAAGAATGAAACAAATGTGAGGTCTCAATCCTTGCAAGCTCACAACAAAACCGTTGACCTTGGAACAGAATATAAAGAATCGGTGTGTAGTGAATGAGACCGCCAATGCAGCGATCCAACGCAAGACATGAAAAATCCATCAGCGAACAACACAATACGGGGACATGAGCAGCTAAAAACTCACTGCTCCCGCTCCTCCGACACCCACCGAGGGTCTCCTTGACCCAGATGGGCTAAACACTTACAATATTTCCTCTTACCATCGCAACCCAGATCTTCCAGAGTCCTGTGGCGGCGAATGAGATATGCCTGTGAAAATCAATCTCGTCACTAAATGGCCTGCTGTGTTTTTGTACACTAGAGGGTTTTAAAACAGCTGAAGGGCGATCTTGAGCCTGTTCTGCTTCCACTTTGGCAGCTTCGCGAAAGCCTCCTTGGCCATGCCAAACTTCTCCCTGAACTCTGCGGAAGATAGATACGTCTGCAACGTGCAAGTATACGGGTGTAAGAGCCTGTTATGTTTAGAAGAGGCCTATTTAGACGAATATCCATCGGATGAAGAACAGCAACAGGATACCTCACGCCTGGCTTGATCAATGTCTATGGCAGGATTGGTGGAAGCTGTCCTCAGACGATCATACGGGTATACAGGAAGCCCTTCCTCGTCTTCTGGCTGACCCTCCTTCACATCTTCCTGTATCGTTGGAGTTACAGCTTCCCCATCCTTCGGGGCAGGGGTACTCTCCTTGGCGTTTGCCTCTGGTTTAGGTTTGCTTGCTTCAGATTGTGGTTTGTTTGCATCAGGACTCGCTTCACACCCAAAAAAACACATATAGCAGGTTAAGAAAACCACCGTCTGCAACGCCAGAAATGTATCTACCCCTTGTTGTGGACGCTAGCATACCTTTGATTGACTTTGGTATCAGGGTTTGTCTAGGCCGCTCAAATGAGGCGGACATTGCGGCGATCGAAGCAGCTCTTTGGGGCGGCTTTACAGGGTCAGGGGAAGAGGACTTGGCGAATGGTTTTCTAGCGACCGGTGGAGGGGTCGATAGATTCCGCGCGTTTGAATTCTCGAAGTTGGCAGCCAGTGCGTTGAAGGCTGGTGACCTTCCTCGAACTCTTACACGGTCAGGGCTGAAGGATGTACTTCTGCGCTGAGATTTATCAGGCACACTTGATCTTCCGGTGTGCGATGATGTCATTGGTCTTCTTTTAGGTTTCTGCTCAAGGAGAAACAGTATTTGGCAACTGAGTAATGAGACTGAATGCATGTGGCGCCTAGAATGCCAATTTGTCATCTATTCAGTTCATGCACAATACAAAGTGTATAAAATGCTCAAAGTAAAAATCTGCTGATAGCATTTTTATCCAGTGGCTTTGACAAAAGAAAACCATAACTAGCAAAAAACAACATATATAACCGATGGCATCACAAGGTTATCTCAGTTAGTACCACCAATAGATAAAAATCTTTCCAATTACTAATGCTCCAGTGCAGAATGCCACAATAGCTAGACATAAAGATGCAGTGAAACTCCAACCATCTAACGTAGCAGGATCAGACAGTTCAGGACGTTAAGAAAAAAATATCAAGAGGTACAGAATCTTACATCTCTTCGTGGTTTTACTCCATCCTTCAATACAGACAGCCTCCTTTCAAATGAGTTACCACGCATCTGGGACGATATAAAACACGAGGTTAGCTCCTGAAGTAACATGGTAGAAAATATTAACACACAAACCTAGGATTGAGGAAAAGGCTTACGGCTGATTTTGCAGAGTCCCATGTGAAGAATCTGGTGAAATATAGGGGCTCGCTTCCTTCATTGATGACGTAAACTGGTGTTTCTCGTGATAAGTTTTCCATTAGAATGTCAAGTTCTAGAAATTTCTGGTAGGAAAGAGAGTTTAATGAATCCAGCCTAAACTTTACAAAAATTGGAATCTGCTCTCTACAGACAGAAAAAACCATGAAATTATCCATACCTCTCCAATGCTCAAAGCTTGTGCTCGTATTTTTGTGTCCACTTGTTGCCCAACCCATATAAAGACACATGAATGACAGTCCAAAACAAATATGTCCTCCGACATCATATCTTCTTGCGTGAAGTTGAATATCTCTCTGACCTGCAGTATCAGAGACCAACGCAATTAATTTTTCATCACATTATCATATTGTAGTCATAATACATATAAACTTTGGAATCACTCACCTTAAGCACTCCTTCATTACCCGGATGTTATGCCGCAGAGAATATTTTGATACAAAAGCAGAACACAGATAAGTAAAGGACATACTGAATGATAAGGAGTAATAGAACATATGGATGTGAGAGATCTTTTCTTACCTTTTGAATAAGTACAACAGAACAAATGAGCGTCACTCTCTTGATCTCTTGCAATCTTCTGGCTGGGGTACTCAGACTTGATTCCAAGTAACTTCCAAAACTGATCATATTCTGAACCTTCTTTGAGCATTCTTGACTGGAGATTCGGCTGCACATAATACATTGGATGAAAATAATGGAAACAATGCATTGCGTACATCTCGTATGTTTGATGCAAACATATTTCATTTTATGTGAATCTGAGCATCATCATGTAGCAAGTCGCACTGATGACCATCAATATCGAGCTATATATGATTGGGAAATATAAAAAGGATTATAAGTCGATCAAGATGATGTGGCAACATAGCCGAGCTCGCATGAAATGATTATGCTGGCAGGAATTCATCACAATTTGTACCTTGATCACATCTAGCTGCCTCTCAGCAAGATCATGGTCCACTGACATGCTTAAGTTCCCAATCCAAGTAAACACGGTATCTCCATCATGTAGTATGTAACAATAAGAAGAGTTCAGGGATGGTGCCGCCTGGTAAAAAGAACCGTACATTACATAGAACATGTGGTCCAAAAACGAGGTCAAATAAAGTGGTCATAGCATGAGCATAATGCCCTTGAAGCTAGATCAGAACAGAAAGTACCGTATCAACTTGAATTGCTTGCATATTATCTGGTCCTGAACCTTGCACCCGGAAGAGCGCAACCCCATTTTCTGAATATGTATCATCCTGAATGCCATTTTCTGAGACAAACTTCTTATACCCAGTACTAGCACCACCCTGAATTATTGAGTTTGTTTAGAAAAAAAATGTAAACATGCATGGTAGAAGAGATACGTCCAGCGAGAAATAGGACAGTAAAGCTTAACCAAAGAAATAAGTGAAGGCTGACCTTGAATACAACCAAATTCTGAAATATTGGGAAAAACTCAATGGGCTCCTTTCCTTCATAAAGGCGAACCTGACATAGCCAGAGAGTATTGAGAGTCAGATAGTCAAGAAATATTTTACACGTCTTTCAGCCTCAAGCAAATCTTTTTTTTTTACCAGAACTGCCTGAAATTTTAGAGACTCAATCATCGTATTAGCAAGTGAAGTGGCTGCAGTCCTCTCCTCCTGTCCGCACAAAAACAAACATGCGATTAGATAATTATCCTCCAGCTTGAGAGCTTCTTACTATGACTAGACATGTGGCACGCTCACAATCTCATTAATCTAAATCTTTTTCTCCATAATGGCACAAGAATGGTAAATATATATTCCTGCTTACAACAACGCAAAGGCATGGCATCGTCGATGCAGTAGTAGTTTGCACAGCATGCAAAAGAGATATCCAAAACAGAACACAGTGTTTGATTTCACGAGTCTACAATATTACTATACAGCACTGAACAGAGAAAAATAAGCTGGGAGGCAAGACAACTCCATTATTCACTAAATCCCCTGAACCATACATCTACTAGCACATTTGCATTACCATTATGCATTACTGTTATTTCAGAAACATTCCGCTGCAAAAGAGAATAAGTGTTTAAGTTACCTGAATACTCCTTTTTCCAAACCAAGTACCGATAAGACATTCCTCCCCATCATCACCAGGGTAGCTATATTGGAAGATATAGCAATCTCCACTGTAGAATTTGCATTGTTCGGAGAATGAAAGAAAAGTCTTTTCACTGTCATTTACACGCCAAACCTGTAAGACTTACTCAACTTCAGACGTGTCTTGATGAAATTGTAGCAGCAACCTTGTTACAGGGTAAGAGTGTTTTCTCACAACAGCTCAACAAACCAGAATGCAACAGCAATACTGTGTTTGGTCTAGTTGCAAAATAATTAGTAAGGAAGGATATTGAACGGACCTGTAAGTTTCCGGTGCAGTCAATCTGAGGCTGAGGGTCCTCCTTCAGAGGAGCAGCTTTCGCCGTAACTTTAGCATTAAATCCTGTCCGTTTAAGAAGGGCTACAAAAAGGAAATCGTGTATTAACAACCTTTAATAGTGATAGAGAAAATAAAATATATATAATCCACGACATACAAAAATAACCATCAATGCCAACCTGCAACTTTTCCTCTACTCTCGTCTGACACAATTGCCTCGGCTTTCTTTGGCCATTTATCAAACTTTGATCGGAAGATGACTGTCTCAAATCCTTCCATGAGACGAATAATGTGAGACTTTGGTCGATTTCCTTCACGAAGTAATTCCTACAGTAGTGGCAATACATGCACCATGAAAAGTGAGTACTGGCCACTGAAAAGGTCAAATTACTCATGGACCTAACCAAAGCAACATTTACAGAAGCAAAATAGTTGATTACTCGCCATAGTGATGGCTCGTCTAACTTTACTTATGTTATGGTAATGAATTAGTCTGTCCATGAACCAGACATTCCGAATCATGTATGGCATGCCATTAATTTGAGCTGATATATTATCATCAACCATCAAATTCATTCACTCCATAAGCAGACATGTGAAAATCTTACCTCAGCGGCTAATCCTGCTCGTTTCCTTTCTTCGAGAGCTGTTTCTCTACCCATCCAGACAAAAATTTCAGATCCGCAGTCCAGAAGGTAGCATTTTGTTGAATCTAGCAGTGCTTTCGTTAGAACTTCAGAATCCACAGAAACTGTTTGACCCTTATTCACACTGACAATAAGAAAAGTTGCCAGAAATGAAAAGCAGATAAGAAACATTTTCATATTTTGTAGAGGGTGCATTTACTGTAGAAAGAACTGAAATTCCCTATATTTTATCGCGTGTGATATATTACCAGAGTAGCTTCGGAGGGAAAGCAGTATCTATTCCATTAACCTCAGCAAAGGTTTTTCTCGGTAGAGGGGCAAATCCACCAAATAGACCCCAGAATTCACCAGCATCAGCGTCTGCCATCAACTTTCCGTCCTCTGTTTCATCAAAGAATAATTACATTCTGGGAGGGAAAATGCTTTGTCCATATTAAGTGTTTTCTCAAAACTGAACTTACCAACTGCAGCTACATCGCATTTGCCTTCATGGTTAGTGTCTTTGAGATATTGCACGACCTCGAGGGCTTTAGCCCTCTCCTGAATACTGGAATTTGATCCATTGAATTGGAAAATCTTGGAGTCTGTATCCAAAATGAATATGTCTTCATGGTTGAGTGATGATCGTGCAAAAGGAACCTGTTGGGGGGAAAAGCAACATTGCATAATCATGAAAGGACAGAGTGACAGAATACACTGAAAAAAACACCGACAGGGAACACAGGAAAAAGTATTCACCTCTTTGACATGGACCGTATGCTTTCCTCTGCAGACAAATAGTCGTGTGACATGCTCCCGCTCGTTGACTTCAGCATGCCTGAAACCAGATGCAACTCCACCTTCCTCTGGTATAATACACGGTTTAAAGTATGAAAGAAACTTCTCAGTCTCGTTTCCCTGTACTTCACGGTATTGAACAGCACGTCCACCAAGAGCAGCATCCAGCTCCACAGTCTTGATTGCAGCTGTACCAGCCTCATCCTGTTCATTAATTAAAGGAAACAAGTCAGTCAGCTATCTCATTAGCTAGGCTATTGGCAAAAACTATGAGAGCTTAAATGGTAATAGCAAACCTGACTGGTATCTTTACCAAGCCAATAATGGATATCTTGCCGGAAAGAACCATTTTTAAGGACAGTGGTCTGTTCCAGTGACAATAAATTGTTAATAATGATCATAATTCCACAATAATCTAAATCGATTCAAACAATTGCAGTCTAACTAGCATATCAAAGAAAATAAGTGATTCCCCAAGGGGTGGCATATCTCCATTGTGCAGATGACATTTGCATCATAATTATAATGTCATGTAAACAACATGCAAAAAGATACAAAATTCAGAAAAGGCAATAGTTCCTTCAAGTATATAGGGTTGCATCATGATAGGGCAAAAAAAAGCAAGGTAAATCTTGCTTAGTAAAGGTTGTGGAGTACAGATGAAGTAATGAGACCGGTTCCATTGCTGACGTGATACAACTATGAATAACATTCGGCACAGAAGTAATGACGGGCTTAGGCGCATCTACTAATGCCGGACATTGTACCTTGAGTATTATGTAGGAGTCTCCAGTGAAAAACTTGCCATGTGATTCTCTAGGAACAGGAACCGCTTGCAACTTTTCAATCCGCCATATTTCTAGTCCGCTGAGGATTGTTAGGAATAACTATGACAAGTTTAAAAACAGCATACAAGGAATGTAATAATGTAAGCAATTTGAGTACAATGCTGGCCTAGTATGTTCACTGCATTATTATTTTCTAACATGCTTTTCATTAATCAAATGTGTAGCTGACCTACAGTATCGTATTGAGCACGCATCATTAATTTAAAAACAATTGTGTGCGGCAGTAACGAGAGATGGAGATACTCATAGGACAGAAGAAGATAGGAAAGATAAGTGGGAATGGTTATGTAAGGCTGTGACCAAATAAGGAGCTAGTGAAGGATACTCTTTTTGACCAGCTCCTTGAAAGGCGGGATCCACGTCCCTCATTGAAACCGCCATAGTAGCCCTAGGTTTGGGCGGACTAGACTTGAGCGCCTTTTGCTTCAGGAGCGAAGAGAAGGTGTGCTGAAAGCGGAAAAATACATACATAAATAAGTTGGTGGAGATTCCATGTGCAACAACAACGAAAAGAGCTTTGCAGGTCAAGGCAGGCACATTTATAAAAATATTGTATATAAAGAATATAAATTACAGTTTCTATATATACGTTTAGATGGTAAAACCCGAGATGGTACAAACAACATATATGGATACACGAATGGTTCCTCTGAAGCACGCAGCTCCGAACACCAGGAACTGGCATGCCATATGGCTACATCTCCTGAGATCATGTAGGGGAGCAATGCCAACGCGCACGCACACACACACCGAGAGTTGCTCAGATGCAATTGGGAATTCAGTGAATTGCAGTATGAACATTGATGAATCAATCACAGAAAGAGGTGGCCCATCCGTTGCAGCTTGAACCTCAATGTGGTGTGCCTGCCGTAAGAAAGGCAAGACGGCAGTGCATCTGCGGCATTGAGAGACAAAGCTGCTTCAAACATGGGTTGCTTCGATGGGACTGTGCATATGGACAGCTTTTTAAGACCAACTACTGAGTATGAGGAGTGGCGAGGGTGAAGAAAGCTGAAGCGCTTCCCAGGTTGCGGAATATCCTGGTGCTGATGCCTCAAGGTTGTGCAGATCGACTCCACTACCTCCTCCTTGTGTAGTAGCAGAGGCCGAATCATATTAAAAGTGAAAACAAAGAAATGTGTCGCTATTAATGAGTGAGGCAGCAGAAGCTCCAAGAAGGGACAAACGATCCACGTCGTCGCCCAGCTGAGTAGACACATAACCGACCAACATCCAGGAACGGGAAAACGGGGCGCACATGATCCCGGTTGAGGGGAAGAGAAACAGGGGCGGCGGATCTAGGCCGAGAAAGAGAATGGATCGATCACGGGAAGAAGACTACCTACTACGAGCTCATAACTCGAGGAGAGACTCAGACCGGCGGTACATCCGGAGAGATCCGGACTTTACCCCTGTTGACGAAATGATCGTACCTTGGTGGCGGACCCCGGCGGCGCGGCGGCCATGGCTCAGATCGGCGAGCAGCAAGCAGCAGGCAGGCAGGCAGTCAGCTCCCCCAAGCCCCGCGATGGCGATGGATCCGACCGGGTTAACCACCCCCACCCGCCATTACATAGATTAAACAAAAACTAATCCCCCACCCCATTTCGGCTTAGATAAAAAAATTGGGGGAGGAGAGGTGAGGATTTGGTCGCCCGCACGCACCTGGGGTCGAATCGTGGGTGAGGAGTTGCTGTCGCTGACCGCCGACCGCCCGCCGTCAGCCAGGCAGCGAACCAACGAACCAAGGCGCGGTTTGGTTTGCTGGGCCAATCACCTCCCCAACCCCATGAGCAGCACGCGGCGGCACGGAGGCGAATTATTGGGAGGGCGTGCTCGCCACTACCGGGGAGGGGAGGACGACGACGAGGTGGCGAGCTGGAGGAGGTGGCCAAAATAAGTATTTTTCCAAACTCCTTCCCACTCTCAAAACAAATCCAACCTGGCCGTGTTGCTACAAACCAAGTGGCAAGTTTCAAATGTTGAGCAAATGTGATATATTTTGTCAAGAAAAAACAGTTTCTCGCTTAAAGTATGAGAGTTTTGCTTTTCTATGCCTCTTTTATCATTAAAATAAACGCGATTTATATACTCGTCGTCGCCTACACCACCTCTCGGCACCGAAGTTGGCGTGGCCGTGAAAAAGAAGGAAATAACCCTATCCAACATGGCGCGAAATGCAATTAAACCTAGTCGTTGGATTTCAACTTATGGAAACGCAAATAAAACGCTTGGACTCATAACTACAAAACATCGGGACATGAGCTACAATGTATTCCGCGGTTTGTATGATGGGCAAAAAAATCGCGCCCTACAACTCCATTCTACTACAGCTCAACGTCTACTACCGGCTGCCATTATCGCGCCAATTGGTCACGGCAACGGTTCACAAATTTTGGAAAAAAAAAAGACTACGACAATTTGCATACCCCTTCAGAAATGTCCAAGATTTTGCAATTATTTCTTGTTTTGATCTATCATGGTTCACCAAGTGGAATGACATATGAGCTAATTTAAATTTGATGTTTCTTTACTTCTCCGTTCTCTCCCCGTTGAGTCTTTTTCGAGGAATCGGTGTGTTGTGAGTAATATTTGGTAGGGGTACGTTGACCAAAGGGGGGCGGATCTCTCCCTTGGATGTCCGTTGTTAGGTAGAAGATGAGACTCTCCAGCAGCGATTTTTCCCGCTAGATAATACCCCGTTTAACTCTGTTCTCACTAGGGCTCGAACCCCGATGGGCTAGACGCGCACTCGCTGTCTCTGCCACTGAGTTAGAACGCAGTTCTCCCAGGGCAGGTTTATATATATCGAGGTTGTTGTTAACACATCTGGCTACCCCCGAGAAAATTGACACATGGTTTTACATCTTGGAGTTAGATGAATCTTTAGGATATTTTCACAAGATAAGGTACGACTGTGTATATTCCGGTGATTATCCCACTAACGAACGAATGGAGTTGCGGTTATTGAAGAAATACAATGAAGGCAAACATTTATTAGCCGCCAATTAATTAACCAGCAGCTGTTTTGTAGTAAGTAGCAAGTGCAATTAAAAGGAAAGGAGAGAAATTAATTGAAGAGGAAATGTTGTAGCTGGATCGCCGTGGAGCTGCGCTGCTAGAATGTGGACCCACGATAGAAAATGACGTAGCCGAAAGGCGATTAGGATTTGATGATTACTCAATAGGCCGGCCTTGCGTTCGTATATGAGTATGACTACCGTCCAGGAAGAGAGCGACAGACATAGCGCCGCGATCGATAATCGGGCTGATGAAACATTATTCCGCATTCATTATTTCATTTATCAAAAAAAAATCTAACTAGACTCCTATTATATGTCTTTGTTTTAAGACTAGTCATAGTGTGGTATCATAGGTGATATTATGCAATTTGGTCCTTAAAAAAAGCTGATGTGTCACGTAATCAAAGAAGAGAGAGATGATAAGGGTAACATACTAGGTAGATACCGTATCATGACACGTAGAACTAGAAATTTTAATGACAACTAAATCTTCTACACATATTTACATTGAGATTTTACAAAATAATAAATAGAGTGAGACTATGATACTACTACATGATACTATGCAGTGAGGCAGTATCATATAGCAGTATCATGTGCACGATACTTGTATATGATACTCGCCACTATGACTAGTCTAACTGAAATTATATATTGTGAGAGCTTTCGTTTTCTATGTATCTTTTGTCATCGGATAAAGGCGATTTCCATACATTGTTCACGTCGTCGTTGTCGTCATCGTACGCCACATCTCGGCGAGGCGGTTGGGGTAGGCGTGAAAAGACAACAACCATATTTAGCATGGTGCAAAATGCAGTACAACCTAGTTGTAGGACTGTCGGATTTGAAATCATGGAAATATTTATTGCGAGCAGTAGTACAAATAAAATGCTAGAACCGACTCCTGACGACAAAACATCGGGACACATGCTATGATGTATTCCAAGGTATAATGGCCGAAAACTCGCTTTACTCCATTCGATAACAATTCAAAACGTAACGTACTAGGTGTGTCAATCCCCCTCATTCACGCGCCAACTGGTCACGGCATACGTCTCGTAGAAATGTCCAAAAACATCAAAATTATTTCATGTTTTCATAACGATTCACCTAGCTCAGTGACATATGAGCTAATTTGCATTTGATATTTTAGGTTCTCCTCTCTCTCCCCAAGCTACCACTTGAGAGTTCGTGGCTACCCGTGAGAAAAATGAGAGATGGTTTTATTTCTTGGAGTTGGATAAATCTTTTGGGATATTATAATTGTAAAGATAAGATATGTGATTATCGCACCAATGAATGAATGGAGTTGCAGTTATGGAAGGAAGAAATGCAATGAAAGCAAACATTTACTCGCCGCGCAATGGGCAGCTGTTTTGTAGTAGCAAGTGCAAGTAAAAGGAAAGAAATTAATTGAAGAGGAAATGGTCTAGCTGGATAGCCGTGGTGCTAAGCTGCTGTGGGCCCATGAGATAGCCGAAAGGCGTTAGGATTTGATTAGTCAATAGGCCGGCTATGACCACCGTCCACATGGTCCAGGAAGAGAGCGACGGACAGGGACGGAGCTACCAAAATAATTCGGAGGGGCCAATTGAACCATTAGTCTAGTTAGATTTTCTTTGATAAATTTACGGATGAAACTGCATACTATATAGGGGGTCTTTCAGAAAATATCAAGCATGCGGAGGGTCTGATGATATATATATAGGGGGTCTAGTTAGATTTTTTTTTTGATAATTTTTTTGATGCTATATATATATAGGGGGTTGAATTATATAGGGGTCTAGTATCATATAGGGGTTGAATATATACAGGTACCTCATAGTTTGCTCAATATTCAACCCCTAGATACGAACGATCATATGCCCGTCGCCTTGACTTTTTCCTTAAACTGGCTTAGAAAATTCCAAAAATTTCAAAACAACCCAAAATGATGCAAGGCCTTCGCGTGGTGTCATTATATAGGTACTAGTATACACCAAAAATAATAAACTTGGAATACGACAGTTGTGTTGAAAATTTGTTAACAAAAATGAGCTATCTCCTCCGAACATTCCTGGGTTTCGGGCGAAATGACGGGTGTTATGGTCATATCCATGGCATAGTTTGTTCAAATGTTCCCATATTCAACACAAACATACATCTTGGAAGCACGGCAATGTTGACGCAGGAAGTTTTCCTTTTCATTGAAGAAAAAAACCATTTTCCATTTTCCGAGTGTAAAAATTGGGTTTTTTGTGAAGGACCTACCACAAATATGTTGCAAAACTTGAGAGCAATAATTTTTGAAAATACTAGACCATGTTATATGCACAAATAACCAATGTTTTTCATATTAAAAGGTTTCCATCCACCTCTTTTGAAAAAAACAAGTTTCTGCTGATTCCGTTGGAAACTGGTCAAATTTGAACTATAGGTACCTCATAGTTTGCTCATGATTTTTGGAAAAAATAATTTTTAGGTACACAAATACCTATTTCATCATAGATACACCAAGAGTTTCTCAATATTCAACCCCTAGATACGAACGGTCATGCCCGCCGCCTTGACTTTTTCCTTAAATCGGCTTAGAAAATTCCAAAAAGTTCAAAACAACCCAAAATGATGCAAGGTCTTCGCGTGGTGTCATTATATAGGTACTAGTATACACAAAAAATAATAGACTTGGAATACGACAGTTGTGTTGAAAATTTGTTCACAAAAATGAGCTATCTCCTCCGAACATTTCTGGGTTTCGGGCCAAGTGACGGATGTTATGGTCATATCCATGGCATAGTTTGTTCAAATGTTCCCATATTCCACACAAACATGCATCTTGGAAGCACGGACAATATTGACGGAGGAAGTTTTCCTTTTCACTGAAGAAAAAACCATTCCGAGTGTAAAAAATGGGTTTTTTTGTGAAGGACCTACCACAAATATGTTGCAAAACTTTAGAGATATAATTTTTGAAAATACTAGAACATGTTATATGCACAAATAACCAATTTTTTCATATTAAAAGGTTTCCATCCACCTATTTTGAAAAACACAAGTTTCTGCCGATTCCGTTGGAAACAGGTCAAATTTGAACTACAGGTACCTCATAGTTTGCTCATGATTTTTGGCAAAAATCATTTTTAGGTACACAAATACCCATTTCATCATAGATACACAAAGAGTTTCTCAATATTCAACCCCTAGCTACGAACAGTCATGACCCCTCCGGTGAATCCCTAAACCCTCTAGAGAAATACCGGACTTATACGAATACACGCGGTAACGACGTCGAATGGGGGTACCAATGTGGAACTAGTTGATTGGATGTGTTTGGGTAGGCCATAGGAACACAAAACACAAAGGTAGAACCCAACTCTTCGGAAGATTCCCGACGTTTCGTCCGATAAGGGAGTTTCAACCTATAAGCGCATGTAAACTCCGTAGAGAGAAGTGGATGCCAGTGAAGCGGGTCACACCCCGGAATGCAATCTTTGCCATCCAAAACACACAACACACCTATACTAACATGTTATGGCACACCCTAGCTTGTGTCAGGATCCGGACGCTCCTGAGCCTCCCTCCGGTGAAATCCTAGACCCGTTGGAGAAATACCGGACTTATACGAATACACGCGGTAACGACGTCGAATGGGGGTAGCAATGTGGAACTAGTTGCCATCCAAAACCCTAGCTTGTGGTAGGATCCCGACGCTACGTACCCCTTCTCCGGTGAAACCCTTCGGAAGATTCCCTCCCATTTGATCGCTACGGGAATTTCTAGGCGTGTTGTGAGAACAAGAAACCGCGAAACTCCCGCTACGGATCTACCCCCAATGAATCTTCTTGAATTCTGGGGCCACACTTGTGTTACATGTTTCTATAACCTAATCATGCATGAAGGTTCTACTATTCTACCGCCCTTCGATGCCCTTCTATGGGGGCACATGACGCAGTCGCAAGTTCTAGGGTTTCCCAAAAGAGGGGCTGCGGGGCCTCGGGATCATATAATAAGTATGTTATTTAATATTAATGTTTAGGTATATCATATAATAAGTATGTTATTTATTTATTTTAGATTAATGTGTTGTAGGGTAGGGTCCGGGAGATTTCACCCTGTTATTTCATGGGGCGCGGGTGGCGGGATACTAACATTCGGAGGTACAGCCACGTACTCCTATTAACTTAGAAATTATAAAAACATTAAAATCATATAGGAAACAAATAAAACTATATTAAAATCATATAGGTACAACCACTCCTATATAAAATTATGTTAACAAGATAGAAAATAAATACTAGAGCCTACGCCGACGGCACCCCCTCGGCATAGACCCTAAACCCTACGCCGACGGCACCCCCTCGGCCTAGACTATGCCACGTGTCTGCGTTCCTCAACCCCGTTATTTTTCCAGATGCTACGCCGACGGAAGCCCCTCGGCAAAGACCCTAACCCCTACGCCGACGGCACCCCCTCGGGCTAGACTATGCCACGTGGTTGCCCAGTTATTTTTCAGAGAGCTACGCCGAGGGTGGCCGGCGGGCTTGCTCATCATACACCGAGGGGGGTTGTAACATCCCAAGTATGAAAAACATCCCTTAGAATGTTTGCTCTCTATTATTTTATGTTTTGCATCATGACATCATGTTCATTGCATTTGTTTTGCTTTGTTTTCCATTTGTTTTCCTCTGTTTTCCTTTGTTTTCCCTTGTTTTTCTATTTGAATTGCAAATCAAATTTCAAACCTTTTGTTTCATACCTGTGATGTTACAATTTTCCAAATGAATATTCAAATTAAAGAAATTATTTGTTTACATTAAATTTGTAATTTCAAACTATTGATTTGTTTCTATCACTAATTCATTTAATACCAAAACATTTTCAAATTCAATTATATTTCCAAAACAGCAACCATTTTGATCTTTATGAAAATTACAAAACACTTCCATCATCTGTTTCAAATAAACTTGAGGGTTCAAACTATTTGAATGGTTCCTTTTAATAATTCATTTAATATCAATTCCCACCCAAATTCAATTGAATTTTAAAACAGCAACAAGATTCAAATTTTAAGAAACAAACAATGTCACAATTGTGCTTTTAACTAATAACCTATAAAAAATTACCCACAAAATTTTCCTATCCCCAAAACCTCTCCTTTCTTTCCTTATTCAAATCTGCAAAAAAAAAAATAAGAAAGAAAAATTAAAAAACAATTTCAGAGGGAGAGGGGGCAGGCCAGCCCAGTTGGGCCAGCCCACCATCTCCCATGGCCCGGTACCCCCCTCTATCTCTTCCTCCTTCGTACGGCAGGGAATCCACAGCACCCACGTCGACCAGCAGCAGCAGCGAACGGCCGAGCTCGCTCTCCCCCCTCCTTTTAAGCCCTAGGCCTCGGGCTCCTCCCCTCTGCCCTAATTCTCTCCCCCTCCTCTCTCCCCCGCCTCCATTTTCCTCCTTTCTTCCACCTCCCTCTCTGCTCCCTCACTGAACCCGAGCATCCACCGATCGCCACCCCTCTGTCTTTCCGGTGATCGCCGCCGGGATGCCTAGCCTCCGAGCTGGGTAGGTACGGGAATCGAAACCCCGTACCCCCTCTTCCTCATCGACCCCTCAGCGAGGGCTGGGAGCTGATGGATTGTCGACGCCGTCCTCATCTCGCCGCCGGCCACTGCAGCTGCCCGAGCCTCTGCGTCACCTGCGGCAGAGGTGAGCAATGGCCACCTCTCTCCTTTCTTTCTCTCTGCACTTGCGCAAGCACCAGCACACCGTAGCACAAGCACACGCATGCGCGCAACCACGGCGAGCCGCAGCAGCCGCGAGCCGCCGTCCGCCGGCGACCACGGTTCCTCTGTCGGGTATCAGTCAGCTGCAAACTGAAAAATTCAGTTAACACCTGAATCTGCACCTTAACCCCCCCCCCCCCCCGCGCGCTACCCTTTCTGTCACGAGACAGCAACAGCCCAATTGGTAGCACCCCTTGAGCGCACAGCAGAGGGCGTGGGATCGAATCCCACCCCCGCGCAAAAACCCAATCTTTTGCCACTTTATTTTTGCAGGCCCAGAACAAACCCCTATTCACAGAACAGTCCTTGCTAGTTTCTTCTAGGTTCCTGTACATATTTTCTAAGTCCCTGGATGTTATTTAAAATGGCAGATTAATACCTAAACTCTAAAAATGCATAAATAATTCATTCCAACTCCAAATTTAACATTTTAAATATGTTTTTCACTCCAAATTAAATTCTCTACCTAAATATAAATTTTGTTTACTGTTTTGATTATTTTAACTTGGTGAAATATTTGAATCATTGTTAATTCATTTAATTTTGCAAAAATTCATAACTTGGGCATAAAAATTCCAAATTCAACAAACTAAATATGTTTTCCATTCAATTTTTCATATACTTTGCAAATATCAACTTTGTGTTCTGTTTTAAATAAATTAAATTGCTGAAAACAACTGTTTCTTGATTAATGCATTTAAAATTGCCAAATTAATAACTTGCTTATTTTAAATCCATTTTCAACAAATAAAATATGTTTTCCATGCTAAATTAAACCACCTTTCCAAATATAAATTTTGTTTCATGTTTTGAATAATTAAAATTGGTTAAATAATTTAAACCTTGTTTAAATCATTTAAATTTGCTAAATTCATAACTTGCTCAAATTAAATTATTTTTGAACATATAAAATATGTTTTCAAACCAGAAAAACATAATCTTTTCAAATATGAATTTGGTTTAATGTTTGGAACAAATAAAAATTCAAATAACTTCATACTTGAATTAAATTCATTTAAATCT
Organism: Alopecurus myosuroides; assembly: GCA_028641055.1. NCBI lineage: Eukaryota > Viridiplantae > Streptophyta > Magnoliopsida > Poales > Poaceae > Alopecurus > Alopecurus myosuroides. The sequence goes on from CM054058.1 coordinate 136,623, forward strand.
TGTTTAAACTTGTTTAATTCATAAGTAATTTATTTTAAATCCTTTTTCAACAAGTGAAACATGTACTCCACCTAAAAATTTGTGTTCTTTTCAAATATAATCTTTGTTATGTATTTTGAACAATTTAAATTGGTGAAAACAACAAATGCTTGTGTGACACCTTTAAGAAACCAAAATTTCTTAACTTAATAAATAAGATTCCAAACTTGGTAAACTTCATTTCAAATTGATTCTATTGTTGTTATCTTTCTGTTTTCCTCATCCATGCATCATACTAATCCACTTTCACTTGTTGATTAGTTGTAAAACAATTAATCCAACCATAATTCATGGGCTTTCCATATGCAATCCAAATTGCATATGGGTCCATTTAAACCTGTTATCTTGTCAACTAGTTTACTTTGATGCATCAATTAAATTGACATGCATCATCCCATGATTGTGCATTATGCCATGTTATTGATTGTTTGTCTCTCTGCGTTGTTTGTTTGCTTCTTCTCGAATAGACGACGACGTTGAGACAGACGAGGTTTACGACACCCCTTCTGAGGAGTTAGCCCAGTACCAGGCTACTGAGTTTGCAGGCAAGTATTCACTCACATGAACCATTGTGTTCCTTTCCCACATTGGATACCGATACTTTCCGTTGTCTATTCTGCTAGCCTTATGAATCGCTGCTTCTGTTCCGAACCTATCACATGTTATCCTTTAACCCTGATATAGCCTCACCTCCACACCTATAACCTTTTGCTTATTGCCCGTGTCTTACTAGCATGCTTAGGGTTGTTTTTGCTCGAGTCTGTTGTCCGTTACTTTCTGTTACCATATTCTATTATGTTCTGGGGCTCGATGTGTAAACAATCAACCTGTTAATGTTTGAGGTAATACTAATTTGATGATAAGGCACCGGCAGGAGGCCCGGCGTGGTTTTGAGGCCTGCTAGTGTCGACCCTAATTAGGAAAAGGGTCTTGTCTACTGATCCATGATGAGCGCACTAACCGCATGTGGGAAGCGTGTATGGGTGCCCCCCTCAATTTGATTCGATTCGCATCTCGTCCAAATCGCCTCATTTAGTTCGGGTTTTCCATTTGCCGCATGCATATGCAGGTGCGAACCCTTGGCGCCAGGGTGGAACTTTTGTAGTCGGCATTTAGGGAGACACGTTCTTAGAGTGCTATGAGGGTCCCCTTTTCTTCGTGGGGCTTGATTAGCCGTGCGCTCAATTGCACGGGGTTCTTTGGGCTTGATGCGAAGAAGAGTTGAGTTGTGTTGAGTGCCCCGCTTGGTGGAAAGGCCATTCCATCTGGCGGGTTACTCTTACGTGTACGGCCAAATTGGTGCACCCCTGCAGGGTTAAATCTTCTCGAGAAGCCGTGTTTTTCCGCGGTTATGGATGACTTGGTGAAAGTACTGGCTAACAAGTACTTAGAACAACTTACACCTAACTAATGCTAACTTGACTAGTAATAGTCTTATTGACACAATAACTTGAACCATCATTAATCCAACTGTGTGAGTTATCCTCGGATTGCTTCTTTGGATAAGGGGCGAGATCCAGGATGGGTTTGTTTGGAGTCAGTAATAGTTGGTTACGATACGCTATCTTATCTCCTTTCTGTTAGCCGGAAGTTGTAGCATGTATCTGTAGTTGATTAGTGCAGCCCGCTGTAGCATCTTTTGTATCACCCTTTCTTCCGTTGAACCCAAAGCATCTGTGCTTGGTGTTGACGGGTACACTTTGGTGAACTGTGAGTCTTGCTTGCCAGTACGTTTATGTACTGACCCCTTTGGGGCTGTGGTTTCCGCAGACTACGTTTCCGAGGATCCCCGTGATGGCTACTACGTGGAGTATGACGAGGCTGCTGACGAGTAGATAGCGGACCCGGGCAGGATCCGAGACTTCGTGGATGGGCTCCGTCTTTTCGTTTCCGGCCTCTTAGGCCTATTTGGATCTTGTCTGTACTCAGACACTTTGGATGCTTCCGCTGTGATGTAATGATAAATTGTTGGGACATGTGTCCTCTGGATGAGTGTATTTGCTATCTCTGCTCTAGTGAGAGCTATTTGCAACTTATTTCAATCTTTTGTGTCTTAGAGATATGTTGTGATATCAGTTGTTCTAATGCCGTTGATGTACCATGTGTGTATGTTATGAAGTACGTCAACGGAAGTGTCCTGATTTCTATGGGATGGTTTGCGCAGACGATGGATAGTAGAGAATGGTTGTCACACGTTTACGTGTTGGCCTGCTCATACTGAGATGCGGGTGCCGGTATGCCCCGTAAGCCATTTGTTCTACTATTTAGCGGACTGTGAGTATCCCCTAGAAGTCAGGGTGCGACAGGGGTCCTACGCTGAGGGTGGCCATCGGGCTTGTTCATCGTACGCTGAGGGGGTTCGTACGCCGACGGGCAGGTTCAATGACGGGACGAACCAGCCCTATCGACCCCCCTACGCCGAGGGGGACGACATTTGGCAATCGGCGTCTCTAACGGCCGTCGTCGTCTGTCCCTTCTCCCGTAGTGCCCCTAGCTCCGTCGGGGACAACAAGCAGAGCATCCTCAAGTTGTTCACCACCTCTAGGCAGTCCGATGCCACGCAAATAGGACCAAGATTGAGGTCATGTGCCAAGGCTACTACCTCTCGCACGCCACGCCTCGCGGGGGTGTACGAGCCATTCAACGTTTGGGCCGAAGCCCCCAGTAAGTTTCCAGACTCACTGTGGCAGACTACCGACAGCGAACCTCCCTATCCTTGCTATCACGTGTCTGTGTGTTTAGTTTTGCATGTCCCGGCTGCGGCACAATCCACCTTGGTGTAGGTATCATCGGCCTCGCCATCCGCAGGTCACTCGGAGGGGAAGGTGTCAAGGCTAGTTCATCGAGAAACCTCCTAACAAAAAGGAAGGTGGACATGGGGCTTTGATGTTCCCGTCATAAATCAAAGGTCGTCACGCATACCAGATTACCCATAGTTTGACTACCATCTCAACAAAGGCAACGTGGTGGAGAGCACATGTCGGATATATACCGATTAGGGGTATGTCCGGCACAGGCCTAAATAGCCGGATTACCACGGTGACCTATTGGTAATGGATCACATTTCATTGGGCGGTCCAGTAAGCTGATGCGTAGGAAGCCGGATTCTAGAAGAACCCGGACCACAGCCCAAAGTGGTGCGGATTGGAGGAGAAGACGGATTTCTTACTTTCCAAGTTAGATACTTTTTGTAGTCTTCTAGGTTTCATTTCAATAAGCCCTAACCCGACTATCTATATAAAGCCGGACGGGAGAGAAGAAAGAGATAGACAATTATCTAGAAGACAACTCGCCGAGAAGTTGATCCTCGTCGAGTTAGCGAAACCCTACTCACATTTTACTTTGTATACTTCAGGCTTCAGCCCTTATTTAGTGAGATTGCAGGAGTAGAAACGACGCCTAGTTGCGTCCTATCGAACCTGGGTAAATTTGGTTTTCTCGTTTGTCATACTACCACGTCCCCCATGAATCTACCAGTAGTCTCATGGCACCCCCGTCTATGAACTCTACTACGATGTCCCGACAGTTGGTGCCCACCATGGGGCCAGCGACGTCAGTAGTTACGTTTCGATCGGGAATACTCGGCGGAATCGGCAGTACAATCACTGTCGGAAACTTGGAATTCGATGGCGACGTCGGGCGCTTCCTCGACAACGGATCATACATGCCAGCACGGAATCACCTGGTAAGTGACTGCGTTTTACCGATTGGATCTACAAATATTTTTTATCAGATTAACAGCAGAGGCAATGGGATTCTGTGCTGGAAGTAAATTTATCCCACCCGCCCTATACCCAGTTGAGGAAAACTATGATACCGGATTCTGCTCAGATCGCCAAAACCCTTCCGAATTTGGTCCCTCTTCGGAGATGTCCGCTATCAGATCTCACTTTATTGGCATGGTGCAGTCTGAGGTCGCTGAAAACACGGAAGAAAACAATCCCGTGGAAGAAGCATAAAAACATAATCCCACAGAACAAGTGGAAGATCTGATACCCGTTAGTGAAACGACAAACTCGGAAGCCGACTCTGTGTTAGCGGCTATAGAAGCAAGATTGGAGTCGGAACCCGGATCTGAAGACATAGATTCTAAAAATTAAGATGGAGACGTTTTCGAGAGAAAGGTCAAATCTATGCAGAGGAACTTCCATGAAGTACTAATGGCAAAACCAACTGAAAACTCGGCTGCCGAAGACGATGAAGACCCCAAAACAGCTCCGCCAGACGAGGAGAGAGAGGATGGTGAAACCAGTCCAACTTAACCCGATGTCAAAGAATTGACAGAGGACGAACCTGGCAAGAAACCTCTCTCTTCCAAAAAGATAAAGAAGACATCCAAGTAACTCCAGTATAAACTCCAGAAGAAAAACTTAGCATATATTGCCAACCAAAACCTCGAAGTATGAGGAGGAAGCGGAGTCACACCTGCGGAGAAGAAAAAGAAAGAAATCCCCGTTCCACAAATGTCGGAACGGGACAAAATTGATCTAATTCAAACCCCAGTGGGACGAGATGAACCCCCTGAAGTGCTAGAATCCAGGAGACAAGCTCTACAGCGGCGACAACAACATCTATTTTGTACTCAGGAAAACCTCATGAAAACCTAGGCTGCCATTAAGTTGCAGCAGGAAGAGATAGAGGAATACGAAAGAAGGAATAGATCTGACATAAAACCTACGCGGTTACTCGGAATTGCAAAACCGGATGAACTGCCAGCAAGAAAGGGGTTCGAAAACCCTTCTTGCCAAAGGCAGGTTAACGACACCAATGCAAAGGGAGAACGCATATACAAAACCGTAGCTGAAAACGCAGAGCCCGCGCTCGCCATCCTTAATGACGATATGTACTCCAATGACGAAAAACGTCACGGAGTGTATGCTTTCCTGGGAAAAGCATTACAACAGCAACAACAAGGACATGCAAGATCATGGAAGTTGCATGATGACTCGGCCCTATGCAAAACTGCCACATACGCCGCAGGAACTCCTGGACCTGGCGAACATGGAGATTTAGGCGATTCTAAGGAAAAGAAGGGAGATCCCAAAAAGTACAAGAAAATCCCGGATAATAAGGATGCAGCATCCAGGACAGGATCCCATCCGCCAAAAGGTGGAAATAATCCCCGTGGATACAAAGAACGGGAGGACCAAAGCCGGAAGGAAGGAAAAATGATGCCGCCTCCGAGACGCCCAGCTGATAAAGCTTGAAGATATGACAATCCTCACAGGCGTGAGAGATCCCGTACACCTCCTAGGAACAAAGAAAGGAAAAGGAGTAGAACTCAACCTTATTCCAAAGGACACGACAATGGACGAAACAGGGATAATCTTGGAAAAGCGCACTCGCGCAACAATGGGCCAGAAAGGAGCATATCCCCTTCTGCCCATTCAGCCGGCAGCTATTCCGCTCACGTCGACAAGGCGGAAAGAGATGATCTATACTTTGGACCTAAGTGCTTCACCGATAGGATCCGAAGAATAACTCTACATTCTGACTTTGCCAAAGTTGGTCCAACTTATCAAAAGTATACCGGAAGTACAAACCCGGATACATGGCTTTCAGACTATTATACTGCTATTCAGATCAACAAAGGGACAGACCTAGAGGCATTAAAATTCTTTCCCCTAATGTTGTTGGATGGAGCGAGAGATTGGATGAACGCGCTTCCGTCAAGAAACGTTGATAGCTGGGATGATACGGCTAGAGTGTTTGCTCAGCATTTTCGGGGTAAGTACAAACGCGCTAAGAGCATTAATCAGCTAAATCGTTGCGTCCAGTTTGAAGACGAGTCGTATGTCAACTTTATATCAAGATGGACATCAATGAAGAATAGCTGCTCTGGAGTAAGTGATGTACAAGCAATGCATGCTTTCATCAATGGCTTGAAACCCGGTCTTGTACCATTCATGGTTGGTTCAAAGGAACACAAAGATCTCGGATCTATGCTTACCACCGCCAATGAGAACACAGCGGCCGAACATGATATCAGAGCGAGAGATGGAAATATTGATGCTTTGGTTCAGGCAAAAAAGACGCCTCGCTCTGACAAGAAAGCTACTCCAGAAGCACATCCAAAACCCAAAGAAGTAAACTTAACATTTGGAAAGGATAATGGCAGGAAATGGAAGGGAAGGAACAGAAAACCTATCTCCTACTCAAAGGAAGAGTGGGAAAAGATTAAGTCGGAAAACTGTGTCCACCATTCGCAATTTGGGAAACCTACCCACGCCAATGCGCAATGCCGGCTTAATAAGCACATGAAAGGCACTATAGGATCCGGGAAAAAGGAAAGAATTCCAAACGGTAGTTTTCCAAGAAAAAGCCAGAAGCTGAAAAAGAAGAAAGTGAATTGGACACTGATGACAAAATCCAGGAACAATAGAGGAAAAGCGAGCCAAAATTCCCGAGAGTTGAAGGAGAATGTAACTTAACTTTCTTGGCAACTCTTTTAGCAAAAAAGACGAAAAAGAACACTTCGAGAAATCAACGCGGTTGTACCTCCAACCCCAAAGTTCTTGAAGTATTCAAATACGCCAATCACCTGGGATCAGTCTGATCATCCCGGAAACATCCCAGAACCCGACGTGCATGCTTTAGTCGTAAGCCCTATTGTGCAAAATACTAGACTCAAAAGAGTGCTGATGGATGGAGGATCTAGTATCAACATCAGGTACTTAAGTACATTGAAGTATCTATGCATTTCCGAGACCCAGCTCAATCACAGTAACATAAATTTCCACGGTATTGTTCATGGCAGACAAGCACAATCCCTAGGATAAATTTCACCAGATGTAACCTTTGGAAAAAGAGAACACTTCCGCCAGGAAAAGATCTCATTCAAGGTGGTGCCGTTCGAAAGCGTTTACCACGCAATACTCGGACGTCCGGCTTTCGCCAAATTTATGGCAAGATCATGTTATATCTATAACAAGCTGAAGATGCCAGAGCCAAAAGGAGGGGTAATCACCATATCTGGAGACTTCAAATTGGCGAACAAGCTGGAAAAAGGAAACACCTTTTGTGCCGAACAGGTGATATAAAAGGAAGAACTAATGGAGCTGGCTAAGGAAGTATCGCCGACAGAAATGCCGGCAGGAAAAGAGAGCCGGAAGCCGGGGGATAGCTTCAAAGCATTAGAGGATACAAGGAAAGTTATCCTAGATCCCAAAGATGCTACAAAGTTCGTCGTTGTGGGAACCGGGATGGCGGACGCATAGGAAAGCGCGCTCATAAAGTTCCTCCGTGAGAACTGGGATATCTTTGCCTGGTGTCCTACGGACATGCCGGGTGTACCAAGGGATCTTGTTGAGCATCAATTGAAAGTGATTCCAGGATCAAACCCCGTCAAGCAAGATCTCCATCGTTTTGACGGAAGAAGACGTAAGGCTATTGGCAAGGAAATTATCCAGCTTCTAGCAGCTGATTTTATCCGGGAAGTAATACATACTGATTGGTCTGCGTGAAGAGAATATGCCCGAGAGGAAATAATAAAGTGGTTATTATATTATTCCTTGTTTATGATAAATGTTTATTTCTCATGCTAGAATTGTATTAACCGGAAACGTCGATACATGTGTGTTTAATAAACAAACAATGGTTCCTAGTAAAGCCTCTCTTTTAACTAGCTCGTTGATTAATAGATGATCAAGGTTTCCTGATCATGAACATTGGATGTTGTTAATAACGGGGTCATGTCATTGGTAGAATGATGTGATGAACATAGACCCAATATCAAGATAACAATACGATCAAGTCATTTAGTTTATATTGTTATATCTTGCATACGAAGTAACTTATTCCTTAGACCATGAGATCATGTCAATCACTGGTACCGGAAGGGTGCTTTGATGTCATCAAACGTCACACCGTACGTAACAGGGTGACTATAAAGGTGCCGTTAGGTATTCGGAAAGTATTAGTTGAGGATCATGGATCAAGAGTGGGATTTGTCCATCCAAAATGACGGAGAGATATACTCTGGGCCCTCTCGGTGATATCACATCGATACCGCTTGCAAGCACGTGATATGATCACAAGGATGTAATATCACGGAAACGAGAAAAGAGTACTTGTCACGTAATGAGATTGAACAAGGTATGGTTGATACCAATGATCGAATCTCGGACAAGTAAAATATCGCGAGACAAAGGGAATAGTTCACGACGTTGATGGTTCACACGATCACAAGAGTCATCGTTGAATATATATATAGAAGTCATCACGGATCTCCAGATCCCGCTGTTGATTATTGATCGGAGAGGAGTATCAATCATGTCTATCTTATTCACGAACCGTAGGGTGACACACTTAAGGTTTGATGACGCATTTGAGAGGATACGGAATAATGAAGAATGTTTTGAGCAGCACCGAAACTATTTCGGGGAAAATTGAAATAGTTAAAGGGGTTTTTCGTCGAATGGTTGTTAATAGAATTAACAAATGATTCAAGGTTCTATATGCAAATGTTTGTTAATGTAATTAACAAATATAAATAAAGAAATAAAAATGTTTTATTTATTTATTAAAGAAAAACTCTTGGATTTTCTAAGTGGGAAATAAAGGAAGGATGAGTGGATGTGAGTGGAGTCTCCACTCACATGAAGATGGAAGAGGTGGGGGCACCACCATCGCTGGCCGCACCCCACCCTTGGACTACCTCCCTCTCCCTATAAAAGGAGGGTGAGGGCTCCTCTTCCTTCACACACTTGCCCACCTCACTTCCTCTCCACCCACTGCTCCATTCCATTGTCTCCGGCTTCGCGAAGCCCTGATCGTGGGATTCGTCACCACCGCCATGATGTCATGCTGCTGGAGTTCCGAGGGATCCTCTACTTCCGCTGCCCCGCTAGATCGAGGGAACGGAGGTCGTCATCAACCGTGCGTGTGACCGATCACGGAGGCACCACCGGGTTGTGGTGCACATCTTCCCGCTCTCGGGATCGATGTGAGTACGACTACGCCAACAACGAGATTTGATCTTGTAATGCTTTGTGTCTTCGAGGGTATGTTCTTATTAAAACTCTCTCTATGCCTGTTGCTTTCATCTCATAGATTAGTTCTTGGCCCTTCGGGTGTCTATCGCGTAGGAATTCTTTTGTTTTCTATGCAATGACCCCTTCAGTGGTATCAGAGCCGGATCTATGCGTAGATGTTTTGTACGGGTAGAACACATAGGTGTATGTGGGCGTTGATGATCATGTTATTGCGTACTTGAGTATTTTATGATCTTAGTGGCATAGTTGGATGAAGCAGCCCTAGACTAAGTTTAAGTGTACTATGTACGTGAGAATTGTCTCACTTGCGGCTGAGGGGGTGTCCGTTTCTCCAACTATAGCTAAGATCTAAAATCTACGAAGGGTTGTTAAAAATATGTTTATCAACGTTGTGGTTGATGTTCGTAGGTATGAACGGTAACCTCGAAAGCCCTAAGCCACGCAAAATATACAAAAATAAATTAGAGGCGTCTAACTAGTTTTTGCTGGGCATGTGATGTGATATGGTCAATGTTACAAATTTGATTATGAGATGATTTCTTTTGTAAATTATTGATATACCGGAAGGTATCCATATGGTTGTCTTATTATTGATGGGCAATCAATATGGGGGTGCCATGGAACTTGGTACCACGCCGGTGGAATGATGGAGATCATACCATGATGCACATGATGGAGATAAGGTGCAAGAAGGACCATATCATATCACATTATCCTTACATGTGATGTTAATCCTTTCTATGCATCTTATTTTGCTTAGATAGCGACGGTAGCATAGAAGGGAAAAAGTTCAAACTTGAGTCTGTGGCCAACCGCAAGCGATTAACCACGACCTCGGGGGCTACTCCCTTTGGGAGCACTGTCGTGCACCCGATAGAAATTACGATCAAATGATGAAGAATATGCGAGAAGAAGCGATAAATTTACCTGGCCTTGGGCGATAGACAGAGGGTCCGCCGAGCTGCCCGAAATTTCTTTGTTCGCCGAAGCCCCACCCGTGAAACCAGGCAAACCATACTCAGGAGTTGCGGTTGCCCATGCGGGAATTGGAGACCTTTGGGCGGCCTCTGCGACTGGAGCTTCACCCGCAACTACTTCTTTCCTCTTCACAAAAGGAACAGAAGAAGCATACTGGCCAGGGCTGATAGTTTGAAGGCCGCTATGGAAGGAAAAGTCAAACAAGGACACAGAACAAGGAAAAGATTTGCGACTAAAGAATAGCGCGCGAGAAAAATTTACTCGTCTTCACCATCGTCATCCAGAATCTCCAAATTCCAGGCGGTGGAAACCTTCGGCTTCTGGCCCAAGGGAGGAATAACATTAAGAGGAGGCACCTGAAGAGGCTTAGTTGCCTTAAGAGACTCGTCATCCAAGGAACTACCGTTGGAGGTGGCCTCGTCTTCTTCAGGCTTGCGGTGCTGGAGATGCTCGCTATCCGACTCTTGTTCGTCGTCCATGAACTCATGCTCGGAGCTCGACTCGGCTTCAGCGACACTGGTCTCGAGAGGAGCGTCCACGTTACTCGCAAGAAGGTCTGACGCCTCTTCTACGGTAACGGGCGGGTAGCATGTCTTCACGCTAAAGCTCTATCGATATAAAGAAAGAAGAGAAGGACAGATTCTCACTCGATAGAAATTCACACTACAAGAAACAAAGAAAAGAACAACAACAAAACTTACCTCGGCTGGAGGAGGTTTCGAAGCCTCGAACGGCTCGAGAGAACAGGCTGAGAAGGCCTCTCCCTTCTTCAGCTTGGTGATGGCCGCGATCTTCTTCTCGAATTCAGCATTCGAAAGAATGTCTTCACACACGCGGCTCGGATCTTGGGTTCCTTGGTACTCCCACATGGTCGACGGCCTCTCTTGGAGGGGCTGGATCCTCAGCCGAAGAAAGACACCCGCCAGGTGAAAACCGTTCAATGGAACCCCCATCACCTGGTCGCGGAAGTTTCCCACCTTCGCAAGTAGCGGGGAGACGATCTTGTTGTCTTCAGAAGTGAGCTTATGAGCCCAAGATTTCCTCCGCTTCAGAATCGCAAATGGGTGGAACTCAGGAGCCCCACCCAGGCTGTTGTCGATGACGTAGAACCACTTCTTCCACCATCCTTGTGAGGAGTCGACGAAGTGCATCTCCAGGTAGGGGATATCCGTCCTCGTCTGGATCCCGAAGCCGTCGGTGCGTAGTGTCTCTCCCAGCTGCTTGCCTAGTCGCGACCTCTCCCGGAAGATCCACACCTTGAACAAGGCCTTCTAGGGGCCCCAATGCGGGCGGATGCCCAGATAGCACTCGCAAAGCACGATAAAGAACGATATTTGCTGAGTCGCGTTTGGAGGCAAATCATGGAGCTGTATGCCATAGACATACAACAATCCGAGCATAAAGGGATGGAGAGGAAGAGAGAGGCCGCGCGAGACGTTCTCCATGAAGATCACACGCTCGTTAGTGCGAGGATTAGGTACCTCTTCTTTCTTGGGCAGGCGAACGCGCTTGTCGCCGTCGGGAGGCAGTAGCCCCTCCCGTTGCATCTCGTTGATGCTCTTCCTGGTAGTGCTGGCGGAGCGCCAGTCGCCCGTTCTCACGGCGGGTGGCGCGGAGGCGTCTCCAGCCTCCTTTGATGACGACACGGCAGCACTATGTTTCTTCCCTCCGTCCATGGGAACCTTTCAGTGCTTAAAGAAAAGGAGGTGTGCACGAGGAGGAAGAAAGAGGGCAAATGGCCAGGAAATTTACCTTTTGCCTAAGGACAGCTACTTATACACGGACAACGCCAATCTGAATCGTAGATCTGGCGATGTGGGGCCCATCGCGGCTACCACGCGGGAAGTGGAGACGAGGCGGCGGTGAACAGTTGCCTCTACCACTATCTTTACAACAGATCGTGCGTATTTACAGCGCGTGGCTTGAGGGAAAACCCGAAACGACCTCTCGTTTCCAGTCAAAAGCTGACAAGGTGGGCCATCACGCTCTGCTCCGCCCCGTCACGTCCCATCGGGAGGAGTCAGAACGGGAAAGTGTGCAATGACAGCATTGCATAACTCATCAAAACGCAGAAATTCTCTCGCGTAAGCTCCCTGACACGAAATTTATTTCGTATGGGCACATCAAGGCGCAGAAATTCTCTCGCATATGCTCACTGACACAAAATTTCTTTCGTATGGGCATGTCAAGATGCGAAAACTCTTTCGCATAAAAACCCTAAACACGAAATTTCTTTCGTATGGGCACATCAAGGCGCGAAATTTCTTTCGCATAGGCTCCCTGACACAAAATTTATTTCGTATGGGCATGTGAAGAAGCGAAAACTCTTTCGCATAACTATCCACACACAAAATCTCTTTCGTATAGGTACAGCAGGGCCTCCAGACACGAAAACTCTTTCGTATGGGAAAAATATTACAAAGTGCAAAAATCTCTTTTGCATAAATACAACAAGAAAGGGAAATCTCCCCATTCGAAACTTCTCAAGATAAAAATCGCAAATGTGCAGCTCCTGCCATTATGTCACATGATGTATTTACATATCCTTACCCTGGATCGTTTAGCCGACTAGGCACATCCGGATGTTGTATTCTCTCGACTACGAAGGTAAGACCCAAAAGATGTCTCTTATGGGCCTGGAATCGCACTCAACCTGCGTCCTCCGGTAAATTTCCGTGTCAACAACACGAAGAAAAATCCTAGCGGACGCGCCGGGTACCCCTATAGGTTAAGTTCGACTCGGTAAGACCTCCACGGCCCAGTCGCAATGATCACCTCACCAGATTCGAGTCGGAGGTCTCGAGTCTGCGTAGGCCAGAACTGTTTTTGCCCTAGATGCAATTAATTGGCCCTGAGCTTTCGGGGGAGCCAAGCAACTGAGCTACATCCTTCTGCGAAAACAGCCAAAACACAGGCACATTCATCGCGCGATACTCGAGTACAAGAAGCGCGTCGCGTATAGGGTATGCGCACTCTAACGTAAAATGGTTGAAACAATCAATCGAAGGAAATCAAGACGAACTTTGAGCGTCTACCCGACAAATTCTCAATCGAGTAAACGCTCGGGGGCAACTGACGAGGGGATGAATCCTGAACCTATCAGGTGAGGCTACCCGGTCCAAGGCCCAAGACCTAAGCCCAAAGGGGGACGTCGTGGACAGTTCTAGAAGGCCCTATCAAGGCCCACTCGCAAGGCCTTGCGGGTCAAGAAAGGAAACTTGTAACCGACTTTAGGTTATGGTTTGTAACCCCCCCCGCCCCGGGTATGGTTTGAGACCTGGTCACCTATATAAGTCCAGGAGAACCAACAGGAGGGGGACCAAGCAATACCGCACCACCAAAGCCTTGAGATTGAGATCTGACTCTCGACTCGAGAACCCCTCCCACTGTAATCGATCTATTGCTAATACAGATCGATAGAAACATGAGTAAGGGTTTTACCTCGACGAGGGCCCCGATCCTGGGTAAATCGTGCCCCCTGTTAGCCGACGATTTTCACCAGCGTCCTACACGTTCTCCTAATCAAAACCCTATCGGTTCACCTGAGGGACTTGTTGAGATGCATATTCGACATCTGGTCATGGTGTCTGGAGGCGGGAAGAGGCACATACGACCTTCTGTTGGAGCGAGCGCCTTCCCCGTGGAGACCGAGAGCCTACCTGCCATCAAGGCTCGGGAGACGAGCTCCAGCCTCCCGATCCAGACCCGCGACGAGCATGCACATGACTTTGCTGCGGTTAGTTTTGTCACTCTTTTTTTTTTCTTTTTGCATGTTTTCGTTCTAACTACTTCAAACCATGTCACCTGATTAGGAGTTGGCGACGGTGAAAGCTAGGAATGATTTCCTAGAGGAGCAGCTGAGGCAGCAGGCCCAGGAGTAGCGGCGCTAGGCCGAGTTGCAGCGGCAGCGGATGGAGGAGGAGAAGCAGGAGATGGCAGTGATGCAGGCGCAGATGACGTGGCTAGCGGTGAGTTCCATTCAAATTTCATAGTAACGGTAGTCTTCTCTTCTATTACTAACCCGGTTTCTAAAACATACTATGCAGTCGCAAATGCAGAAGATGTCGCAAATGCCGCATCTGCCGCGAACCGGGGCCGGACCGATGGTGATTCGTCAATCACCAAACGCTACTGTAAGCTAACATTTCCTTATAACTTATGTCATTTCCTTCTCACCGGTGTCGTTTCCGTCCAACAGATCCTAACCATCTACGTATTCTGCTTGTAGGGTACTGCTGCCTCTGCCGCTGGGGCGAACGTATCACACATGTCCACTGCCGCACCTCAGCCACGAGAGCAGACAAGACGAGAGTGGTGAGTTAGCTATAAACCTGCTATACTCCGCGTCAAAACTTACTTTCATGTCTCACTTAGACTTAGATCAATCTGTCAACTTGCTACTCGTCAGGTTGGCCGAATTTTTCGCTTCCCTGCCACCAAGTTAGCTCGAGCTTAGCGGGTGTGCAATTTTTCCTATCTATGTCAATACCTCGTTAGTTTGCATTCAAATGTTTCAATTCTCATGTCTTTCTTTCTTTCTCTCGTGTTGTAGATGGTTGGGAGCTAGGAGATGACATCGATGGCATGAGGACTTCCCGGATGCTTCCATTTGTCATGCTACATCGATGTAATGACGAACTAGTTTTAAATAATGATACTATGGATGATATGGATGCTATTTGTGGTGATATGGATGATATTGTGGTGTTTCGATGCATCTTGGATGCAATTGGTGTTGCTGTGATGATAATTGTTGATGGAAGTGAATATTGCATCTATTGTGTCATTTTGAAATGTAATGTTGAAGGAAAACAAAAAAAGGAAATTTTTTGACCTCTTTACCATGTGCAAGCACACGCTAAAGAATATTTTCACTCTTTGCCGTGTGCTTGCCCACAGCAAAGAGGCCACGTGGAGCCAGCCTGTAGAATCTGTTATTTTTGGCACATCTTTGCCGTGTGCTTGCACACGGCAAAGATTGACACGGACGACACAATGGGGGGAGTGACAGTGGGGCCCACCTGGTTCCGTTTCCGTTTGGTATGTGGCCAAGTGTTGGTGGGGCCCACTTGAAGTCTTTGTCGTGTTCCCCGATGAAATGCACACGGCAAAGAGGACTTCGCCGTGCAATTCTCTATCGTGTACTCGTTGCCCTGTGCCCCGATGAAATGCACACGGCAAAGACTTTGCCGTGTGTTAATGAGACTTTGCCATGTGCAGTTGGCACAAGGCAACGAGGTTTTCTCCCGTAGTGATATGGGCCTTTCCTCTTGGTCGATCCAACGAAACAAGTCCAATGTAATATGTAATACTCGTTTTTTGGGTAGTATCAGGGGTATTAAGGGGATAACACGTGTTCAAACGAAGTTTATTTTAGCGCCCGTCAATTTTTATGGATAATCCCCAATACTTACACTAATAATTTGAAAACGAGGGTGATATGGTAATTTCACTTTATTCATTCCATTTTTTTTAACATAATACTGTGGGGGAATCCCCCACGGCCTTTTATTGCCACTCAACCAAAAGTCTGTACAATAATTACAAATATACAAAACACCAGAAAAAAATTACAAATATACAAAAGCCTTTTATTCATTCCATTATTGATCCCTTTTCCTTTCTCCAGATGCCGGTGACATTGTTAGATCCAATCCTCGTCATGCGGCTGCCTCGTGTAACCCTAAGATTTCACAAGCTAGCCCTTGGTGGCGCATGGCACAGCCCCTATGGTGGCGGCAACCTAATTCCGTCCGAGAGCTGAAGGCTTTGGTTTCTGCTAGTCCTACCCGCCCCAAATCTAGTCTCTCCGGAGATAGCCTTTGTCAATTCGTCCGAGACCATGGCAAACTTTGAGATGGACCCTCTTCCTTGGGTGCCTTGGGGACACCATATCATCGGCGGTGGCCCGACACGACTACCTGGTTCCTTCTGCTGCCCTGATCAAGACCCAACAGAGCTCCGTCGTCGTTTTGGGAGCTGCACTATTGCTGCGCTACCTGGTAGTTTTTCCATACCAACAGGTGTGATAAAAATCCTGATGGACGCATTGGGTGAATCAACTAGTAATTGGAACACGATTCGGTAAGACTTCTGCAGCTCGAGTCGAGTTACCCAGGATTTTCCAGGATCGAGCCGGAGGACTCAAACCCTGAGTAGATTAAACGGCATGTTCTCCCGAGTGAGATTAATTGACCTTGAACCGTCGAATGGATCAAGCCCATTAAAATCATTTCCTCTCAAAAAGAGTATTTGCGGGAAAAGTACTCGGAGTAATCTGCCTGAGAAAGATTGAGTCCCTAGATCGAGTCTTTGACTCTATCAGGCACTCGGGGCTACTGATGTGGGGGTACCCGAGAGACGCTCCCTTAGGAGGGTACCCAGTGCGGCCCATTAAGGGGTACATCGGGAGACTCCTCAAGTATATATACGAAGGCCCACGAAGAATCAAGCCGCGACAGAAGGAAAGGCTTCAGAGCAATAATAGAAAGGTTTAGCAACCGATTCAAAGTCGAAGTCCGCCTCATGTATGATCCCTGAGACACCTGCTACCTATATAAGGCACGAGAGGGTTCATAAACAGGACAAACAACCCTAGATTCAGAGCTAGCCGAGATTCAATCTACGGAGAGCATACTTGTAATCGATGCTTTCACCTCATCGGAGTAAACACGGAGGGCAGTAACCCCTCAAGTTGAGCATTCCACCAGTGCCCTCTTCCTTTACTAAACCCTGGGTCCCTAACCATGGGGATTGTTGAGTTCATCCCCTCGACACCCAACGACCCCAAAATGGTCGTCGGTCCCTTGCATGATGATATCACTTATGTCCTCCTCTGTGTCAAGGAACCCCTGCGCAATGCACATGGACAATCACGACATGGTCCGAACCTAAAACAAGGAAAATGAGATGACCAAATGCATACCTCGTTGGTTGCGTCATCATAAATTCTTCAAACAATTGCCGTCTTTGTGGTATTTTCTCGGCCGCCACCGGCCTTGGCACCTTGCTATGGATGAGCGGGCCGGCGGCAGCACCAGATGATGACTTGCCAGCCACGGGAGCCACGCTGAGGTTGATTTGTTTCTCTACAGCTGTCTTTGGTTGGGAGTAAATCTCAGGCAACGTATCCCACGAGCGGCCAAGCCGAGAGCGTCGGCGACCTGGAGCGGGACGTTCTGGCCATGGACGCCACCGAGATCGAGGAGGTCACCGCCAACACTGGACGGTTAGATGTTGTGGGCATGAACAGTTCCATGGGCTTGTCCTACACCATGAAC
The DNA here is from genome assembly GCA_028641055.1 of Alopecurus myosuroides. Taxonomy (NCBI): domain Eukaryota; kingdom Viridiplantae; phylum Streptophyta; class Magnoliopsida; order Poales; family Poaceae; genus Alopecurus; species Alopecurus myosuroides. The sequence continues at coordinate 153,913 of CM054058.1, forward strand.
ACGCTAATAGCGCTTTGGGTTGCCACAAGGACGTCGGCGTTGGCTTGGACCTGCAACGTGACGGCCTCGGATTGGGTCAAGAGAAGGGCGGCGGCGGCCTCGTTCTCCACCATTCTCCTTCTCTGCTTTAACCGTCAGTCACGCGGACTCCGGCTTCGGCAGGGCCATGGCGGCGCACTTCATCATCTACGGCCAGACCTGGACGGCGGCGGGCGGGCGGGCGGGCGGGGCGAGGGCAGTACGGTTGGGAGAAGTAGAGTGTAGTGCGGCGGCGAGAGTGGAAAGGTTTGGGGCATTTTTCCCCTACCAGTGGACTAGGGGTATCAATTTGTACATTAGGGAAAAAATCAGCTTCACTCCCGAAGGTCCATTTGGGGGGAGAGAGGGGCGTTTGGACGGATCCGTTACAAAACGTATCCGATTTGGGAGGGGGTGTTGGGTTTGATTTTAGTACATGTTTATAAATTGTAACCAATATAAGACCCACTGGGAAAAGGTGGATAGATAATTCTGGTTATTCATCAAGATAGTCGGATATGAATGTGAGCAAGTCTAATGAAACAAGATTGTCTAGGAATTATTTATGCAACGCTCGCTGTATTTCTTTGGATCACTGGTAGAAAAAAGGCCTTCCATACGCCCCCTTCAGCCCCCAAAATATACGCACCGTGACTAAATGGGTTTTAGTCGCGGTTCGGGAGAAGACCCGCGACTGAAGGTCATGAGTCGCGGTTTGGGAAGCGCGCGGAGGGCTTTAATTTCGGTTGGCCTGGCCACCCGCGACTAATGATCCAAACTGCTGGCATCCCTGTCTTTAGTCCCGGTTGGCCTGGCCACCCGCGACTAAAGATCCAAACTGCTCGCCTCCCGCGCGGTTTTATTTCGCGAGCGAGAGGCAGAAGGCCATTGCTACAGTGCGCGGGCTCTCCGTTCTTCTTCCTCTCTTCTCTTCTTCCTCCACCAAGCACCCATGGATTCTCCCGTTTGGAACGTTCTCCATGTGCCCACACCATGCCGCAAGAATATCCACGTGGCCTATACCAATATATGCGAGAGGCTCCCCCAAGCTCTTAACCGTTTGGTCAATCTCTATGAAGCCGATGAACACCATAAGTTCTTCGGGCTTGATCTAGAGTATACGTCCAATCAGAAGGATGTTGTCGTCATCCAGATTTCCTACAAGGAGACCGTTCTGGTCTTCCAATGGGCAAGGTACGCACACGTACAATCTCTCTTGTAGGATATAGTTGTTGCATTTTCGATTTGTTGTTGCATTGGAAGAATACACGTGTTGCAACAAAATCTAACACGTGTTCCATTTTTGTTGTTGCAGTAGTTCAAACCAATCTCCAGAACTTGTTGATTTTCTTTTCAACAAGGGTTACGACTTCTGTAGCGTTGACATCACTCAAGACCAGCAGAAGTTGATGCGCACGTTGGGTATTGAGATACCTGAAGATCACTACATTGATCTTCAGGACCTTATCCATTTTGATGAGCTGTATGGGCACAAGACCGGGATGGCTCAGATGGCAACTGCCTTCATCTACCCCGACTACAAAACCATGAAGACTTGTTTCCCCTCGAGGAATCTCATGTATTGGGGGAAGAACCCACTTGACCGGATCAATCTCGAGTATGCAGCAATAGATGCATACGTTGCCTTCGAGTTGTTCCGCATCTACTCTTCGGAGCTCGAGTAGATGTTGTTTGTGTACCGCATCTATGTACCGCTATGTTACGTTCGATATATGTAATGGATATATTATGTAATGGATATATGACTTTCTATTAATTCCTATATTATTTCTATATTAATTCCTAGCTATACTATTTCTATATTATGTAATGGATATATGTACCGCTATGTTATGTAATGGCTCAAATAAAATCACGGGTTAAACATAGCACAAAATTTACTAAAGCAATCACACAACGATCTAGCTCACACACAATTCCAAAATAATAAAACTAGAAAATAACAAATGCTAGTTCCATTTTTATTTGGGTTTCCAATCATGCACACACTTTCTAAGGTAGATGTTCTGCAAGCAAACAACCTAATATCAAGTCCTAACACTCTATACAAGCTAGGAAACAAGATAAGATCAAACACACATTTCAAAACAAACAAAAACACATCAAGAAAACAAAACAGAAAAACTACTGTTTCTATATCTGTTCACCAAAAATAAATCTAGAGCTCCAAAAATTAATCTAAGCCAGGAAAACATAGATCTAGTCAATACCAAACTCATCCAGTTGGATTTACTTCAAAATTCATTTTTGAACTCATTCTAAAAATCATAGAAGAGGCTAGTGGTCTTTTATTAAAAAGGATGGTATTTTCATTTGGTTTCTGACCTTGATGTGAGGCTAAGTGCTATGGATAGATCTTTTCAATATCTATCCAGAACATTTTAGTTTGTCCATTTTGGTTATGTATTTTAAAAGTTAGGTTCAAATCATTCTCATAGATAGTCATTGCCAAAATAGTTTTTGTGTCCAAAATAATAGTCCAAACTTGGATCTGCAAATTTTATATGGCTTAGATTTCATATGGTTTGGTTCATGAATTTTATCAGATTTTATTTTGCATTTAGGAAAGGAGAAAATGAATTAGTTTTATTTTCTGAATTTTTTGATATATTATTTGTATTTTTAAAAAATTTAAATGAATTAGTTTTATTTTTCTGAATATTTTGATATATTATTTGTATTTTTAAGATTTTAAAATGAATTAGTTTTATTTTCTGAATATTTTGATATATTAATAGTATTTTTAGAAATAATACAAATTAAAAAGTTAATGTTTATTTATTTATTCAAAATTATTAATTACATCATTACTTTTGTTTATTAAAAGATTTATTTGAAATTCAGACAATAAAGAAATGTGGCATCGACCAACATGTTAATAGGATTGATATGATACTAGTATCACATAAATGCGTGCGAAACACTTGGATGCGGGGCGGGATGGAACTCGGAAGTTAAGCGTGCTAGTGCTAAATTAGTGGGAGGATGGGTGACCGAGCGGGAAGTTTGACCACGACTAAAGGCCTATTTTCCACCAAACTTGATACGCTCCACTCCGCCGTCGGCGCTTTCATCTCCTTTGTAGTACACGCGGTCACCATCGTCAGTCGACCTAGTTAAGTAAACCTTGATGCCTTTTGAGATCTCATCACCTCGCCTTAAGCACCTATGGTGGGAGTAATAGAAATGGGTTCTCTTCACGCCACCAGCTCCGCCTTGTGGCACGTGCACCGCCTTTGAAAAGGTTGGCCCCAAGAACAAGGCATGGTCGCCTAAACTCGTCATATTCATCCACGTGTACCTATATGTGGCCTCAAATCCGTCACCATGTCTCTCGGCTAGCTCGAATACTTCGAAAGATGAGCTTCCAATGTTTCGCGGTAAATAAGAGTTCCTCTCCACCATTACGAGCTTTCCGCATAGCTCAACGATGTACCTGATGTGATCTTCAGCATCACCACTGGTGTACTGCCAATATGGGAGGTTATTTTCAAAGGTCAGCCGATGGACAGCCCTGATCGCCGGTGCACGATCTTCATTCACGCCGATCTCGAATTTGAGGAGCCAATTTCTATACAGCATAAGCCCATAAATTAAGTTGGCCACTGCAAAAAGTGATATCCACGAGCCTTTCATCCCTATGAAATCTTTGTGTGGTCCATCCGTTATGAGGACAGCCAACCCCCCAAAGTGCGAGGCCATGCTTGTCCGTGATAGCGGCGAGGATACAACCAGGTGAGGTGGGCGATGTAGAGAAGACAACTTTCCGCATGACTAACAAGTCGCCCGTGCTCTGATGTGCACGGATGATTCTCTTGTGCTCAGGAGAGTATACCACCGAAAAGAGGTTCACGATCCCGATCGGGCCTCCGATGAGACCACCCAGCCGCCGTCATAGCCGCCGACAAAGCACCCGCCTGCTGTGTTGGAATTTTATATGGGCCAATTATATGGGCTCACATGTCTAGCCCACTAAGCCCACTAAAATCCTGAAAGTGTCATGGCCCATTCATGAATAATGAGTGGAGTGAGTGGGACTAAAGTTTAGTCCCACATTGCTAGTTTGGAGAGAGTGGAACCACCTTATAAGGTGAGCCATTCTAGCTCATGTATGAGTAGGCAAGGCAAGAGGAGAGGTGTGCCACATGCGCGCTCCTCCTCCGCCGCCCGCCTCGCCACGCCTCGCCTCGCCTCGTCACGACGCGCCGCTGGTTGCGGGAATGAGCCGAGCCGAGAGCGTTTATTTTGTCGGTCGGGAAAAACTTAATGAGTCATTAATTTGGTATTTAACGGACGCGTTAATTCCAAAACCGTTTCCGTTTCCTTTCTGGATCGTGGAGCCGAACCGACTCAGACGTGGGGTTACACCCACGTCTCTCCCAACCCGCATATAAATACGCGCATACGGTAAACCCTAGCCGTCACTTCGTCATATGGTTTCGCACCACCGTTCCAGAACACTGCGCCGCCAATCAAGTCTTCTCCATCCCTCCTTTCGGCGTGCACCGCGAGAAGAGACAGCAAGCCTCCGGAACCCCGCCTCTTGTGATCCTGTACGGGAGAGGGGCGATCAGGTTTTTGGGGAGCGCACTCGCGCGACTGCTGACGGTGACTACTTCCCCAACGACGACTTCTTCCCCGACCTCGGCATCCTCTTCATCAACGACATGGCCGACACCGGGGACAACAACAATGGCGGTGCCGCTACCGCTCCATCGTACGTATCTCTCTCTCATCTGTATGAGAAGTTACTGGAATTCGTATGTCTAGTTCTTGCAATAGATTGTATCAATCTGTCTACTGTACTAGATCTAGATATTTGCATGATTATTGTACTTGCTGCTGTCGCAATTTATCTGATGTTATTTCGAATTAAATCATGTGCTAAATTGATAATATATTCAACAATCCAAAAACCTGATTATAGGCAATTTCTTGCACCTGCGTCGTCTGTCATTGCGGCGACAAGGCCAATCCCTTTCAAGGGTGTGGACTATAAGAGGTGGCGCACGAGAGCAGTGCTATGGTTTCAAACCTTGCGCTGCTATGCGGCCACCAAGGGCAAGCCTGAGGGCGATCTCAATCCAGCACAGCTGGAGGCCTTTGAGAATATGGACACTATGTTTAAAAGTGCCCTCCTCGGTATAATTGATGATTCCATTGTGGATCCATACATGTCGTTTGATAACGGCAAGGATATGTGGGCTGCACTCGAGGCCAAATTTGGGGCCTCGGATGCTGGCAGCGAGCTGTATGTCATGGAGCAATTCTATGACTACAGGATGACTGATGAGCGCTCTGTTGTTCAACAGGCTCATGAGATACAGTCACTCGCTAAAGAACTTGAGCACTTTAAGTGTATGTTACCGGACAAGTTTGTGGCCGGAGGCATTATTGCCAAGCTTCCATCTTCATGGAGCACCTTTGCTACTTCTCTAAAACACAAGAGACATGAGTTTTCCGTTATGGACCTCATCGGATCTCTTGATGTGGAAGAGAAGGCAAGAGCAAAGGATACACGTGCTCGGGTTGCTGAGGTAGGTTCTTCTGCTCATGTGGTACAGAAGAAACATTACCCGCCCAACAAGCCTAAATATAACAAGAAGAAATCCGAGGGTAAAGGCAAGCCCGATGGCAAGTTTAAGCCGTCGCACTCTACCAACTTCAAGAAGAGAAAGGGGTCATGTCACGTTTGCGGTGAACTGACCCATTGGGCTCCAAAGTGCCCTAAGCGTTATGAGCTGCAGCAGCAGGAGAACAGCGGCAAGACCGCTAATGTTGTCATGGCTGACATTGAGATGAAGGACTCTGGGTACGGTATAGTTCCCACTATTCTTTCAGTTTGTCATTCACCTGAATGGTTAATTGACACAGGTGCCAATGTACATGTTTGTGTTGATGCTTCTATGTTCTCTTCTTATCAGGTCACAGGGACTTCCCCCGTGCTGATGGGGAACGGGTCACATGCTACTGTTCGTGGTGTTGGTACGGTCGATCTGAAGTTTACTTCGGGGAAGATCGTGCGACTGAAGAACGTTCATCATGTGCCCTCCATCAATAAAAATCTCGTCAGCGGCTCACGCTTATGTCGAGATGGTTTTAAGTTGGTTTTCGAGTCTAATAAAGTTGTAATTTCCAAGTATGGACAATTTATTGGTAAAGGCTATGAGTGCGGAGGCTTGTTCCGCTTATCCTGGTCCGATATTTGCACCAAAGTTATTAATAATGTTTGCCACGATAATGATTGTGATGTTTGGCATTCACGACTTTGTCATATTAATTTTGGTTGCATGACGCGGTTAGCAAATATGAGTTTAATTCCGAAATTCAGTACTATTAAAGGTTCCAAATGTCAAGTGTATGTTCAAGCTAAGCAACCTCGCAAATCTCATAAGACTGCGGAGGCGAGAGACTTGGCACCACTAGAACTTATACATTCTGATCTTTGTGAGATGAATGGCGTATTGACAAAAGGTGGAAAGAAATATTTTATGACACTTATTGATGACACCACTAGATATTGTTATGTGTATCTTCTGAAATCTAAAGATGAAGCTTTAACTTATTTCAAGAACTATAAGGCCGAAGCAGAGAACCAACTTGATCGTAAAATTAAACGGCTTAGGTCTGATCGTGGTGGAGAGTATTTTTCCAACGAGTTTAATTCTTTTTGTGCTGAACACGGTATAATTCATGAGAGGACGCCTCCCTACTCACCTCAGTCAAATGGGGTGGCTGAAAGAAAGAACCGAACGCTGTCTGATTTGGTTAACGCCATGTTAGACACTTCGGGTCTCTCCAAGGCATGGTGGGGGGAGGCGCTAATGACTGCATGTCATTTCCTAAACCGAGTTCCCATAAAGAATAAAACCATTACTCCATTTGAGGAATGGGAAAGGAAAAGGTTGAAACTCTCCTACCTACGTACTTGGGGTTGTTTGGCGAAAGTCAATATACCAATTCCCAAGAAGCGCAAGCTTGGACCTAAAACCGTAGATTGTGTTCTTCTGGGCTATGCTTTTAATAGCATTGGTTATAGATTCTTGATAGTAAAATCTGAGGTATCCGACATGCATGTTGGTACGATTATGGAGTCGAATGATGCGACTTTCTTTGAGAACATATTTCCTATGAAGGATATGTCTAGCTCATCAAATCAGGAGAAACCTGTTTCATCTAGTCAGGAATTAGCTGAGATTCCTGAATCCACCATTCCGATAGAACATGTTGAGAATCCCGAGGAGGATGACAATGAAGTTCCTGTAAGGAGCAAGAGACAGAGGACTGCAAAGTCCTTTGGTAATGATTTCATTGTGTACCTCGTGGATGACACACCCAAGACTATTTCAGAAGCTTATGCGTCTCTTGATGCTGACTACTGGAAGGAGGCTGTTCGTTGCGAGATGGATTCCATCTTGGCTAACGGAACCTGGGAAATCACTGATCTTCCTTATGGGTGTAAACCTGTAGGATGTAAGTGGGTGTTCAAGAAAAAGCTTAGGCCTGATGGTACAATTGAAAAGTACAAGGCAAGGCTTGTGGCCAAGGGTTATACCCAGAAAGAAGGTGAAGACTTCTTTGATACTTACTCACCTGTGGCTAGACTGACCACCATTCGTGTGCTACTCTCACTGGCTGCCTCGCACGGTCTTCTCGTTCATCAAATGGACGTTAAGACGGCTTTCCTTAATGGAGAGTTGGACGAGGAAATTTACATGGAGCAGCCAGATGGTTTCGTAGTACCCGGTCAGGAAGGCAAGGTGTGTAAGTTACTGAAGTCATTATACGGCCTCAAGCAAGCACCTAAGCAATGGCACGAGAAGTTTGAAAGGACTTTGACTGCTGAAGGCTTTGTTGTAAACGAAGCTGATAAATGTGTGTACTATGGCCATGGTGGGGGCGAGGGAGTTATTCTATGTCTATACGTTGATGACATATTGATCTTTGGGACCAATCTTGATTTAATCAAGGAAGTTAAGGATTTCTTATCTCGCTGTTTTGAGATGAAGGATCTAGGAGTAGCTGATGTTATCTTGAACATCAAGCTGTTGAGAGATGATAATGGTGGGATCACACTGCTTCAATCTCACTATGTGGAAAATGTCTTGAGTCGCTTCGGGTATTGTGACTGCAAGCCTTCTTCAACTCCATATGATGCTAGTTTGTTGCTTCGAAAGAATCAACGGATTACTAGAGATCAACTGAGACATTCTCAGATTATAGGCTCGCTTATGTATTTGGCGAGTGCCACGAGGCCTGACATCTCTTTTGCTGTGAGCAAATTGAGCCGGTTTGTTTCCGATCCGGGAGATGATCATTGGCGTGCGCTTATGCGCTATTTAAAAGGCACTGCGAGCTATGGAATTCACTATACCGGAAACCCGAGGGTTCTGGAAGGATATAGTGATTCTAATTGGATATCTGATGCTGATGAGCTTAAGGCCACTAGTGGTTATGTTTTTACACTTGGTGGTGGCGCTGTTTCCTGGAAGTCTTGCAAGCAGACCATTTTAACGAGGTCAACTATGGAAGCAGAACTCGCAGAACTAGACACAGCCACTGTTGAGGCAGAGTGGCTTCGTGAGCTCTTTATGGACTTGCCTATGGTTGAAAAACCAATACCCGCAATCCTAATGAACTGTGATAATCAAACTGTGATCGTCAAAGTGAACAGTTCTAAGGATAATGCAAAGTCATCAAGGCATGTGAAGAGGAGATTAAAATCTGTCAGGAAATTGAAGAACTCCGGAGTTATTGCGTTGGATTATATCCAGACATCTATGAACTTGGCAGATCCCTTCACAAAGGGTTTATCACGGAATGTGATAGATAATGCATCGAGGGAGATGGGTTTGAGACCCACGTTATGAGTTGCCCACAGTGGTAACCCACTCTATGTGATCGGATGTCGCACCCGGACTTCTAGGGGATACTCACAGTCCGTTAAACAGTAGATAGGTGGCTTACGGGGCATACCGGCACCCGCATCTCACTATGAGCAGGCCAACACGTAAACGTGTGACAACCATTATCTTACTATTCATCGTCTGCGCAAACCATCCCGTAGAAATCCAGATACTTCCATTGACGTACTTCAAAACATACACACATGGTACGTCAATGGCATTGGAACAAGTGATATCACAACAGATCTCTACGACACAAAAGATGGAAATAAGTTGCAAATAGCTCTCATTAGAGCAGAGATAGCACGTACAATCATCCAGAGGACACATGTCCCAACATATCATCATTACATCACAGCGGAAGCATTCAACATGTCTGAGTACAGACAAGAACCAAATAGGCCTAAGAGGTCGGAAACGAACAGACGGAGCCCATCCACGAAGTCTCGGATCCTGCCCGGGTCCGCTATCTACTCGTCAGCAGTCTCGTCATACTCCACGTAGTAGCCACCATGGGGATCCTCGGAAACGTAGGTCTGCGGAAACCACAGCCCCAAAGGGGTTAGTACATAAACGTACTGGCAAGCAAGACTCACAGTTCACCAAAGTGTAGCCCGTCAACACCAAGCACAGATGATTTGGGTTCAACGGAAGAAAGGGGACATAAAGATGCTGCAACTGGCTGCACTTACCAACTACAGAACATACTACAACTTCCGGCTAACAGAAAGGAGATAAGATCGCGTATCGTAACCAACCTATCAACTAACATCAAACAAACCCATCCTGGATCTCGCCCCTTATCCAAAGAAGCAATCCGAGGAGAACTCACACATTTGAATTAATGATGGTTCAAATTATTGAGTCAATAAGCCTATTACTAGTCAAGTTGTTAATCATTGGGTGTAAGGTTGTTAATCATTAGGTTTAAGTTGTCCTGAGTACTTGTTAGCCAGTACTTTCACCAAGTAGTCCATAACCGCGGAAAACACGGCTTCTCGAGAAGATTTAACCCTGCAGGGATGCACCAATTTGGCCGTACACGTAAGAATGACCCGCCAGGCGGGGAGCTAACCCACCAAGCGAGGCACTCAACACAACTCAACTCTTCTTCGCATCAAGCCCAAAGCACCTTGGGCGCACGGCTAATCGAGCCCCGAAGAAAAGGGACCCTCATAGCACTCTAAGAACGTGTCCCCCTATATGCCGACTACAAAAGTTCCACCCTGGCCTGGGCTCGCAAAAACATGCATGCGACAAATGGAAAACCCGAACTAAATGAGGCGATTTGGACGAGATGCGAATCGAATCAAATTGAGGGGGGCGCCCATACTCGCTTCCCACATGCGGTTAGTACGCTCATCATGGATCAGTAGACAAGACCCTTTTCCTATTAGGGTCGAAACTAGCAGGCCTCAAAACCACACAGGGCCTCCTGCCGGTGCCTTATCAGCATATTATTATTAACAGGTTGATTAATTAACATCGAGCCCCCAGAACACAATAGAAATAGTAACAGAAAGTAACGGGTAACAGACTCGAGCAAAACAACCCTAAGCATGCTAGTAAGACACGGGCAACAGGCAATGGTTATAGGTATGGAGGTGAGGCAATATCAGGGTTAAAAGATACATGTGATAGGTTCGTAACAGAAGCAACTATTCATAGGGCTAGCAGAATAGACAACGGAAAATTATCGGTATCCAATGTTGAAAGGAACACAATGGTTCATGTGAGTGAATACTTGCCTGCAAACCCAGTAGCCTGGTACTGAGCTAAATCCTTAGAAGGGGTGTCGTAAGTATCGTCGGTCTCAACGTCGTCGTGTATCCGAGAAGAAGCAAACAAACAATGCAGAAAGATAAAGAATCAATAACATGGCATAATGCACAAACATGGGATGATGCATGACCATTTAATTGATGCATCAAAATAAACTAGTTGACATGGTAACAACATGATTAAATGGACCCACATGCAATTTGGATTGCATATGAAAAGCCCATGAATTATGGTTGAATTAATTGTTTTACAACTAATCAACATGTGTAAGTGAATTAGCATGATGCATGGATGAGGAAAACAGCAAAATAACAACAATAGAACCAAATGGAAATAAGGTTTACCAATTTTGGAATTTTATTTATTAAGTTAAGAAATTTTGGTTTCTTAAAGGTGTCACACTAGCATTTGTTGTTTTTATCAAGTTAAATTCTTCAAAACAGATAACAAAGTTTATATTTGAAAAGAACACACAATTTTAGGTGGAATACATGTTTCACTTGTTGAAAAAGGATTTCAAATAAATTATTTATGAATTAAACAAGTTCAGGCAAGAATTAAATGAATTTAATTCAAACATGAACTTATTTGAATTTTTATTTGTTCAAAACATTAAGTGAGATTCATATTTGAAAAGTTTATACTTTTGTGGTTTGAAAACATATTTTATATGTCCCAAAAGAATTTAATTTGATCAAGTTATGAATTTAACAATATTAAATGATTTTAACAAGGTTTAAATTATTTAACCAATTTTAATTATTCAAAACATGAAACAAATTTTATATTTGAAAAGGTGGTTTAATTTTGCATGGAAAACATATTTCATTTGTTGAAATTGGATTTAAAATGAGCAAGTTATTATTTTGGCAATTTTAAATGAAATAGATAAGAAACAGTTGTTTTCAGCAATTTAAATTATTCAAACCAGCAAACAAAGTTGATATTTGGAAAGTACATGAAAAATTGAATGGAAAACATATTAAGTTTGTTGAATTTGGAATTTTTATGCCCAAGTTATGAATTTTGCAAGTTTAAGTGAATTTAACAAGTTTTCAAATATTGCACCAATTTGAAATATTCAAAACAGTAAACAAATTTTATATTTGGAAAGAACATTTAATTTGGTATAGAAAACATATTAAAAATGTTGAAATTGGAGTTAAATGAAATAGTTATGCATTTTACAAATTTAGGGTGCAATCTGCCATTTTTGTATTAACTAGGGATTTGGAAAATAAATAAACAGGGACTAGAATTAAACATACAAGGACTTGGTTGTGATTATCATGTTTCTGTCACTAAACAAAATGAAAGAAAAAGTTTTGGTTTTTATTGCGCCGGGGGGGGGGGGATCGAACCCACCACCAGGCGAGCGCGTGGGAGCAGTGCTGCCACTGCGGTGCGAGCGAGTTTGTTGACAGCTAGGGTGTTCGCGTAGTTTTAGGTTCAGTTTCGGGCTCGTTATCTGAACTGACGAAACGCGCCCGTCTCAACCTGACTGAAAACGACGCCGGCGGCGATCGGTAGCAGAGCCCGCGGCCGTGGCTCGCTGCGGTGATGTGCGAGTGCGTGATGAGCGTGTGTAGTGAAGGTGCTCGAGATGCGGTGTTGCAGACGGAGGAGAGCGAGAGGGATCGAGGGACAGGAGCTCACCGAGGGGGAGAAACGCAGAGGATGGTGGAGGACTGCCGGCGACGAGTGGTGGACGGCGGCGACGCTACACGCCCCCTCGGGCTCAACGGAGAGGTTGGGGGTGGACAGGGAGCAGCGGCGGATCCATTCCAGCTGCTCAACGGAGGGAAGCAAGGGCCTCCCGGCGGCGATCCTCGCCGGTTCAGAGAGGGTTCAGTGGCGGTGAGTTTCAGAGAGGTGAGGGAGGTGGCAGAGAGAGAGAATGGTGCCGCGGCGGTGATAGGGAAGGAGGTGGGGGGTGAAGCTAGGGTTAGGGATCGGGGACTCGAGGGGGGTAGGTTTAAGTAGAGGGGGGTAGGGGCGCGGATGGCCGTCTGCTCGTCGCCGTTGCAGACGTGGAGGCGCTCGATGCGCGCCGTACTGCGAGACGACGACGATCGAATCGGTACCGGGCCGGGGGAGAGGTAAGTTGGGCTGGGCTTCCCCCCTTCTGTAAGCGTTTTCTCTTTTTATTTTTTTTCCTGTTTTTTTTTGCAGAAAATGGAAAGGGAAGAAATAGATAAGGTTTAGGGCTAGGAATAATGTGAGAAAAATTAGGTAAGCTCATTAGTTCGAAAACAAACACTTGCCAAGTTTGGATTTTTAAAAAGTTCATATTCTTTTGCTGTTTGCAAATTGATTCAATTTTGAATGAATTTGATAATTAAGTGATGATTAGTGAAAACCATATTTTTAATAGGGTGAACCCTATTGGTTAAATTAGCAACAAAAGGGGTAGCAAGGTTTTGGTAATTTTTTTACAATTTGGAATTGGGTGCTGTTTGATGTTTTTTTGATTTGAATTTGAAATACCAATTGAATTAAGTTTGGATTAATTATTAAAATCCATAATTTAATGGTTTGAACCTTATGGTTTAATTGGAAACAAGTAAGGTTTTGATTTGAACTTTTTATTTGAAAAAGATTGTAACAGAGCAAGTATGAACAATTATTTGGATGTTGGTTTGGAATTTCAAATGGAAAACAAATTGGATTTGAAAAGGGTTTGATATTAAATGAATTTTTGATAGAAACAAAACAACAGTTTGGAATCACAACTTTTATGGAAACAAATGATTGTTTTAATTTGAAATATCATTTTGGAAATTGTAACATCACAAGTATGAAACAAATGTTTGAAATTTGAGTTGAAATTCAAATAGAAAACAAAGGAAAACAAAGGAAAACAGTTTGAAAACAAATGAAAACAGAGGAAAACAAATGGAAAACAAGCAAAACAAATGCAATGAACATGATGCCATGATGCAAAACATTAAATAACAGAGAGCAAACATTCTAATGGCTATTTTTCATACTTGGGATGTTACAAAACGCCCCCCTTGAAGGAATCGCGCCCCGAGATTCCTACTGAGAAAAGAAAAGGTCCGGATACTTCTTGCGAAGATCCTCGTGAGTTGTGACACGTGAAACACATTGTGCACCTTGGATAGCTTTTTCTGGAATTTCAAGACGATAGGCATTCCTGGCAACTCTTCTGGAAAGACGTCAGGGAATTTGGAAACCACCGGAACATTTTCAAGTAAAGGGAGAGGTTTCTTATCGAGGGTGTATAGCTGAATAGAACTTGATTCGTTTGGAAAATAGACTATCTGGAATGTGGTGCTTCAGTAGGTGGGAGGCATACTAAAATCAACAACAACAACAACAACCTTTCTGGCCAGATAGACTTGATATTTGGGAAGTTTTGATTAGACGCCGGTAGAAGAACTGAACTGGAAGCAACAACAAGATTTCAACAGACGAAAAGGATGTTGAGAAGAACAGGATATCAACATCGGGAAAACACGAGATCAAAACACTCTTGAGGTACTACATAAAACCCATCCGGGATTCTCAAGGATCAATATCTACTGCTTAAGGAATAGAGGATCTGCTTCCGGGGCTTACACGCCTCCGTTCTCAATCGTGAGTAGGCAACATGATAAATAACGTCACAACCACCTCCATTCCTATGTTCTAGTAGATATAACCATCCTAGAGAAACCAGGATTCGTGAAATCCTAACTTGAAAGTTTAGATGAGAATAGAAAAACAACGTTGCACTTCCTTACCAGAAAAGGGAGGGTGGGTGGGGAAATAAATAAAAGGGCAGAATTCCTACTCTCACGTTTCATTTTTCCTATATAGCTACAAAATAGTTTCTAGACTCAACTGCGACCAGTAAAAAGGGATCCTACAGGCAGACAGGCTCTGATACCATTTGTCGCACGCGGACTTCTAGGGGATACTCACAGTCCGTTAAACAGTAGATAGGTGGCTTACGGGGCATACCGGCACCCGCATCTCAATATGAGCAGGCCAACACGTAAACGTGTGACAACCATTATCTTACTATTCATCGTCTGCGCAAACCATCCCGTAGAAATCCAGATACTTCCATTGACGTACTTCAAAACATACACACATGGTACGTCAACGGCATTGGAACAAGTGATATCACAACAAATCTCTACGACACAAAAGATGGAAATAAGTTGCAAATAGCTCTCATTAGAGCAGAGATAGCACGCACAATCATCCAGAGGACACATGTCCCAACATATCATCATTACATCACAGCGGAAGCATTCAACATGTCTGAGTACAGACAAGAACCAAATAGGCCTAAGAGGTCGGAAACGAACAGACGGAGCCCATCCATGAAGTCTCGGATCCTGCCCGGGTCCGCTATCTACTCGTCAGCAGTCTCGTCATACTCCACGTAGTAGCCACCATGGGGATCCTCGGAAACGTAGGTCTGCGGAAACCACAGCCCCAAAGGGGTCAGTACATAAACGTACTGGCAAGCAAGACTCACAGTTCACCAAAGTGTAGCCCGTCAACACCAAGCACAGATGCTTTGGGTTCAACGGAAGAAAGGGGACATAAAGATGTTGCAACTGGCTGCACTTACCAACTACAGAACATACTACAACTTCCGGCTAACAGAAAGGAGATAAGATCGCATATCGTAACCAACCTATCAACTAACATCAAACAAACCCATCCTGGATCTCGCCCCTTATCCAAAGAAGCAATCCGAGGAGAACTCACACAGTTGAATTAATGATGGTTCAGATTATTGTGTCAATAAGCCTATTACTAGTCAAGTTGTTAATCATTGGGTGTAAGGTTGTTAATCATTAGGTTTAAGTTGTCCTGAGTACTTGTTAGCCAGTACTTTCACCAAGTAGTCCATAACCGCGGAAAACATGGCTTCTCGAGAAGATTTAACCCTGCAGGGATGCACCAATTTGGCCGGACACGTAAGAATGACCCGCCAGGCGGGGAGCTAACCCACCAAGCGAGGCACTCAACACAACTCAACTCTTCTTCGCATCAAGCCCAAAGCACCTTGGGCGCACGGCTAATCGAGCCCCGAAGAAAAGGGACCCTCATAGCACTCTAAGAACGTGTCCCCCTATATGCCGACTACAAAAGTTCCACCCTGGCCTGGGCTCGCAAAAACATGCATGCGGCAAATGGAAAACCCGAACTAAATGAGGCGATTTGGACGAGATGCGAATCGAATCAAATTGAGGGGGGCGCCCATACTCGCTTCCCACATGCGGTTAGTGCGCTCATCATGGATCAGTAGACAAGACCCTTTTCCTATTAGGGTCGACACTAGCAGGCCTCAAAACCACACAGGGCCTCCTGCCGGTGCCTTATCAGCATATTATTATTAACATGTTGATTAATTAACATCGAGCCCCCAGAACACAATAGAAATAGTAACAGAAAGTAACGGGTAACAGACTCGAGCAAAACAACCCTAAGCATGCTAGTAAGACACGGGCAACAAGCAATGGTTATAGGTATGGAGGTGAGGCAATATCAGGGTTAAAGGATACATGTGATAGGTTCGTAACAGAAGCAACTATTCATAGGGCTAGCAGAATAGACAACGGAAAAGTATCGGTATCCAATGTTGAAAGGAACACAATGGTTCATGTGAGTGAATACTTGCCTGCAAACCCAGTAGCCTGGTACTGAGCTAAATCCTTAGAAGGGGTGTCGTAAGTATCGTCGGTCTCAACGTCGTCGTGTATCCGAGAAGAAGCAAACAAACAATGCAGAAAGATAAAGAATCAATAACATGGCATAATTCACAAACTTGGTATGATGCATGACCATTTAATTGATGCATCAAAATAAACTAGTTGACATGGTAACAACATGATTAAATGGACCCACATGCAATTTGGATTGCATATGAAAAGCCCATGAATTATGGTTGAATTAATTGTTTTACAACTAATCAACATGTGTAAGTGAATTAGCATGATGCATGGATGAGGAAAACAGCAAAATAACAACAATAGAACCAAATGGAAATAAGGTTTACCAATTTTGGAATTTTATTTATTAAGTTAAGAAATTTTGGTTTCTTAAAGGTGTCACACTAGCATTTGTTGTTTTTATCAAGTTAAATTCTTCAAAACAGATAACAAAGTTTATATTTGAAAAGAACACACAATTTTAGGTGGAATACATGTTTCACTTGTTGAAAAAGGATTTCAAATAAATTATTTATGAATTAAACAAGTTTAAGCAAGAATTAAATGAATTTAATTCAAACATGAACTTATTTGAATTTTTATTTGTGCAAAACATTAAGTGAGATTCATATTTGAAAAGTTTATACTTTTGTGGTTTGAAAACATATTTTATATTTCCCAAAAGAATTTAATTTGATCAAGTGATGAATTTAACAATATTAAATGATTTTAACAAGGTTTAAATTATTTAACCAATTTTAATTATTCAAAACATGAAACAAATTTTATATTTGAAAAGGTGGTTTAATTTTGCATGGAAAACATATTTCATTTGTTGAAATTGGATTTAAAATGAGCAAGTTATTATTTTGGCAATTTTAAATGCAATATATAAGAAACAGTTGTTTTCAGCAATTTAAATTATTCAAACCAGCAAACAAAGTTGATATTTGGAAAGTACATGAAAAATTGAATGGAAAACATATTAAGTTTGTTGAATTTGGAATTTTTATGCCCAAGTTATGAATTTTGCAAGTTTAAGTGAATTTAACAAGTTTTCAAATATTGCACCAATTTGAAATATTGAAAACAGTAAACAAATTTTATATTTGGAAAGAACATTTAATTTGGTACAGAAAACATATTAAAAATGTTGAAATTGGAGTTAAAATGAAATAGTTATGCATTTTACAAATTTAGGGTGCAATCTGCCATTTTTATATTAACTAGGGATTTGGATAATAAATAAACAAGGACTAGAATTAAACATACAAGGACTTGGTTGTGATTATCATGTTTCTGTCACTAAACAAAATGAAAGAAAAAGTTTTGGTTTTTATTGCGCCGGGGGGGATCGAACCCACCACCAGGCGAGCGCGTGGGAGCAGTGCTGCCACTGCGGTGCGAGCGAGTTTGTTGACAGCTAGGGTGTTCGCGTAGTTTTAGGTTCAGTTTCGGGCTCGTTATCTGAACTGACGAAACGCGCCCGTCTCAACCTGACTGAAAACGACGCCGGCGGCGATCGGTAGCAGAGCCCGCGGCCGTGGCTCGCTGCGGTGATGTGCGAGTGCGTGATGAGCGTGTGCAGTGAAGGTGCTCGAGATGCGGTGTTGCAGACGGAGGAGAGCGAGAGGGATCGAGGGACAGGAGCTCACCGAGGGGGAGAAACGCAGAGGATGGTGGAGGACTGCCGGCGACGAGTGGTGGACGGCGGCGACGCTACACGCCCCCTCGGGCTCAACGGAGAGGTTGGGGGTGGACAGGGAGCAGCGGCGGATCCATTCCAGCTGCTCAACGGAGGGAAGCAAGGGCCTCCCGGCGGCGATCCTCGCCGGTTCAGAGAGGGTTCAGTGGCGGTGAGTTTCAGAGAGGTGAGGGAGGTGGCAGAGAGAGAGAATGGTGCCGCGGCGGTGATAGGGAAGGAGGTGGGGGGTGAAGCTAGGGTTAGGGATCGGGGACTCGAGGGGGTAGGTTTAAGTAGAGGGGGGGTAGGGGCGCGGATGGCCGTCTGCTCGTCGCCGTTGCAGACGTGGAGGCGCTCGATGCGCGCCGTACTGCGAGACGACGACGATCGAATCGGTACTGGGCCGGGGGAGAGGTAAGTTGGGCTGGGCTTCCCCCCCCCCTTCTATAAGCGTTTTCTCTTTTTATTTTTTTTCCTGTTTTTTTTTTGCAGAAAATGGAAAGGGAAGAAATAGATAAGGTTTAGGGCTAGGAAAAATGTGAGAAAAATTAGGTAAGCTCATTAGTTCAAAAACAAACACTTGCCAAGTTTGGATTTTTAAAAAGTTCATATTCTTTTGCTGTTTGCAAATTGATTCAATTTTCAATGAATTTGATAATTAAGTGATGATTAGTGAAAACCATATTTTTTAAATAGGGTGAACCCTATTGGTTAAATTAGCAACAAAAGGGGTAGCAAGGTTTTGGTAAATTTTTTACAATTTGGAATTGGGTGCTGTTTGATATTTTTTTGATTTGAATTTGAAATACCAATTGAATTAAGTTTGGATTAATTATTAAAAGCCATAATTTAATGGTTTGAACCTTATGGTTTAATTGGAAACAAGTAAGGTTTTGATTTGAACTTTTTATTTGAAAAAGATTGTAACAGAGCAAGTATGAACAATTATTTGGATGTTGGTTTGGAATTTCAAATGGAAAACAAATTGGATTTGAAAAGGGTTTGATATTAAATGAATTTTTGATAGAAACAAAACAACAGTTTGGAATCACAACTTTTATGGAAACAAATGATTGTTTTAATTTGAAATATCATTTTGGAAATTGTAACATCACAAGTATGAAACAAAGGTTTGAAATTTGAGTTGAAATTCAAATAGAAAACAAAGGAAAACAAAGGAAAACAGTTGGAAAACAAATGAAAACAGAGGAAAACAAATGGAAAACAAGCAAAACAAATGCAATGAACATGATGCCATGATGCAAAACATTAAATAACAGAGAGCAAACATTCTAATGGCTATTTTTCATACTTGGGATGTTACAAAACGCCCCCCTTGAAGGAATCGCGCCCCGAGATTCCTATTGAGAAAAGAAAAGGTCCGGATACTTCTTGCGAAGATCCTCGTGAGTTGTGACACGTGAAACACATTGTGCACCTTGGATAGCTTTTTCTGGAATTTCAAGACGATAGGCATTCCTGGCAACTCTTCTGGAAAGACGTCAGGGAATTTGGAAACCACCGGAACATTTTCAAGTAAAGGGAGAGGTTTCTTATCGAGGGTGTATAGCTGAATAGAACTTGATTCGTTTGGAAAATAGACTATCTGGAATGTGGTGCTTCAGTAGGTGGGAGGCATACTAAAATCAACAACAAGAACAACAACAACCTTTCTCGCCAGATAGACTTGATATTTGGGAAGTTTTGATTAGACGTCGGTAGAAGAACTGAACTGGAAGCAACAACAAGATTTCAACAGACGAAAAGGATGTTGAGAAGAACAGGATATCAACATCGGGAAAACACGAGATCAAAACACTCTTGAGGTACTACGGAAAACCCATCCGGGATTCTCAAGTATCAATATCTACTGCTTAAGGAATAGAGGATCTGCTTCCGGGGCTTACACGCCTCCGTTCTCAATCGTGAGTAGGCAACATGATAAATAACGTCACAACCACCTCCATTCCTATGGTCTAGTAGATATAACCATCCTAGAGAAACCAGGATTCGTGAAATCCTAACTTGAAAGTTTAGATGAGAATAGAAAAACAATGTTGCACTTCCTTACCAGAAAAGGGAGGGTGGGTGGGGAAAGAAATAAAAGGGCAGAATTCTTACTCTCACGTTTCATTTTTCCTATATAGCTACAAAATAGTTTCTAGACTCAACTGCGACCAGTAAAAAGGGATCCTACAGGCAGACAGACTCTGATACCATTTGTCGCACGCGGACTTCTAGGGGATACTCACAGTCCGTTAAACAGTAGATAGGTGGCTTACGGGGCATACCGGCACCCGCATCTCAATATGAGCAGGCCAACACGTAAACGTGTGACAACCATTATCTTACTATTCATCGTCTGCGCAAACCATCCCGTAGAAATCCAGATACTTCCATTGACGTACTTCAAAACATACACACATGGTACGTCAACGGCATTGGAACAAGTGATATCACAACAAATCTCTACGACACAAAAGATGGAAATAAGTTGCAAATAGCTCTCATTAGAGCAGAGATAGCACGTACAATCATCCAGAGGACACATGTCCCAACATATCATCATTACATCACAGCGGAAGCATTCAACATGTCTGAGTACAGACAAGAACCAAATAGGCCTAAGAGGTCGGAAACGAACAGACGGAGCCCATCCACGAAGTCTCGGATCCTGCCCGGGTCCGCTATCTACTCGTCAGCAGTCTCGTCATACTCCACGTAGTAGCCACCATGGGGATCCTCAGAAACGTAGGTCTGCGGAAACCACAGCCCCAAAGGGGTCAGTACATAAACGTACTGGCAAGCAAGACTCACAGTTCACCAAAGTGTAGCCCGTCAACACCAAGCACAGATGCTTTGGGTTCAACGGAAGAAAGGGGACATAAAGATGCTGCAACTGGCTGCACTTACCAACTACAGAACATACTACAACTTCCGGCTAACAGAAAGGAGATAAGATCGCATATCGTAACCAACCTATCAACTAACATCAAACAAACCCATCCTGGATCTCGCCCCTTATCCAAAGAAGCAATCCGAGGAGAACTCACACAGTTGAATTAATGATGGTTCAGATTATTGTGTCAATAAGCCTATTACTAGTCAAGTTGTTAATCATTGGGTGTAAGGTTGTTAATCATTAGGTTTAAGTTGTCATGAGTACTTGTTAGCCAGTACTTTCACCAAGTAGTCCATAACCGCGGAAAACACGGCTTCTCGAGAAGATTTAACCCTGCAGGGATGCACCAATTTGGCCGGACACGTAAGAATGACCCGCCAGGCGGGGAGCTAACCCACCAAGCGAGGCACTCAACACAACTCAACTCTTCTTCGCATCAAGCCCAAAGCACCTTGGGCGCACGGCTAATCGAGCCCCGAAGAAAAGGGACCCTCATAGCACTCTAAGAACGTGTCCCCCTATATGCCGACTACAAAAGTTCCACCCTGGCCTGGGCTCGCAAAAACATGCATGCGGCAAATGGAAAACCCGAACTAAATGAGGCGATTTGGACGAGATGCGAATCGAATCAAATTGAGGGGGGCGCCCATACTCGCTTCCCACATGCGGTTAGTGCGCTCATCATGGATCAGTAGACAAGACCCTTTTCCTATTAGGGTCGACACTAGCAGGCCTCAAAACCACACAGGGCCTCCTGCCGGTGCCTTATCAGCATATTATTATTAACAGGTTGATTAATTAACATCGAGCCCCCAGAACACAATAGAAATAGTAACAGAAAGTAACGGGTAACAGACTCGAGCAAAACAACCCTAAGCATGCTAGTAACACACGGGCAACAAGCAATGGTTATAGGTATGGAGGTGAGGCAATATCTGGGTTAAAGGATACATGTGATAGGTTCGTAACAGAAGCAACTATTCATAGGGCTAGCAGAATAGACAACGGAAAAGTATCGGTATCCAATGTTGAAAGGAACACAATGGTTCATGTGAGTGAATACTTGCCTGCAAACCCAGTAGCCTGGTACTGAGCTAAATCCTTAGAAGGGGTGTCGTAAGTATCGTCGGTCTCAACGTCGTCGTGTATCCGAGAAGAAGCAAACAAACAATGCAGAAAGATAAAGAATCAATAACATGGCATAATTCACAAACTTGGTATGATGCATGACCATTTAATTGATGCATCAAAATAAACTAGTTGACATGGTAACAACATGATTAAATGGACCCACATGCAATTTGGATTGCATATGAAAAGCCCATGAATTATGGTTGAATTAATTGTTTTACAACTAATCAACATGTGTAAGTGAATTAGCATGATGCATGGATGAGGAAAACAGCAAAATAACAACAATAGAACCAAATGGAAATAAGGTTTACCAATTTTGGAATTTTATTTATTAAGTTAAGAAATTTTGGTTTCTTAAAGGTGTCACACTAGCATTTGTTGTTTTTATCAAGTTAAATTCTTCAAAACAGATAACAAAGTTTATATTTGAAAAGAACACACAATTTTAGGTGGAATACATGTTTCACTTGTTGAAAAAGGATTTCAAATAAATTATTTATGAATTAAACAAGTTTAAGCAAGAATTAAATGAATTTAATTCAAACATGAACTTATTTGAATTTTTATTTGTGCAAAACATTAAGTGAGATTCATATTTGAAAAGTTTATACTTTTGTGGTTTGAAAACATATTTTATATTTCCCAAAAGAATTTAATTTGATCAAGTGATGAATTTAACAATATTAAATGATTTTAACAAGGTTTAAATTATTTAACCAATTTTAATTATTCAAAACATGAAACAAATTTTATATTTGAAAAGGTGGTTTAATTTTGCATGGAAAACATATTTCATTTGTTGAAATTGGATTTAAAATGAGCAAGTTATTATTTTGGCAATTTTAAATGCAATAGATAAGAAACAGTTGTTTTCAGCAATTTAAATTATTCAAACCAGCAAACAAAGTTGATATTTGGAAAGTACATGAAAAATTGAATGGAAAACATATTAAGTTTGTTGAATTTGGAATTTTTATGCCCAAGTTATGAATTTTGCAAGTTTAAGTGAATTTAACAAGTTTTCAAATATTGCACCAATTTGAAATATTGAAAACAGTAAACAAATTTTATATTTGGAAAGAACATTTAATTTGGTACAGAAAACATACTAAAAATGTTGAAATTGGAGTTAAAATGAAATAGTTATGCATTTTACAAATTTAGGGTGCAATCTGCCATTTTTATATTAACTAGGGATTTGGAAAATAAATAAACAGGGACTAGAATTAAACATACAAGGACTTGGTTGTGATTATCATGTTTCTGTCACTAAACAAAATGAAAGAAAAAGTTTTGGTTTTTATTGCGCCGGGGGGATCGAACCCACCACCAGGCGAGCGCGTGGGAGCAGTGCTGCCACTGCGGTGCGAGCGAGTTTGTTGACAGCTAGGGTGTTCGCGTAGTTTTAGGTTCAGTTTCGGGCTCGTTATCTGAACTGACGAAACGCGCCCGTCTCAACCTGACTGAAAACGACGCCGGCGGCGATCGGTAGCAGAGCCCGCGGCCGTGGCTCGCTGCGGTGATGTGCGAGTGCGTGATGAGCGTGTGCAGTGAAGGTGCTCGAGATGCGGTGTTGCAGACGGAGGAGAGCGAGAGGGATCGAGGGACAGGAGCTCACCGAGGGGGAGAAACGCAGAGGATGGTGGAGGACTGCCGGCGACGAGTGGTGGACGGCGGCGACGCTACACGCCCCCTCGGGCTCAACGGAGAGGTTGGGGGTGGACAGGGAGCAGCGGCGGATCCATTCCAGCTGCTCAACGGAGGGAAGCAAGGGCCTCCCGGCGGCGATCCTCGCCGGTTCAGAGAGGGTTCAGTGGCGGTGAGTTTCAGAGAGGTGATAGGGAAGGAGGTGGGGGGTGAAGCTAGGGTTAGGTATCGGGGACTCGAGGGGGTAGGTTTAAGTAGAGGGGGGGTAGGGGCGCGGATGGCCGTCTGCTCGTCGCCGTTGCAGACGTGGAGGCGCTCGATGCGCGCCGTACTGCGAGACGACGACGATCGAATCGGTACTGGGCCGGGGGAGAGGTAAGTTGGGCTGGGCTTCCCCCCCCCTTCTATAAGCGTTTTCTCTTTTTATTTTTTTTTCCTGTTTTTTTTTTTTTTGCAGAAAATGGAAAGGGAAGAAATAGATAAGGTTTAGGGCTAGGAAAAATGTGAGAAAAATTAGGTAAGCTCATTAGTTCAAAAACAAACACTTGCCAAGTTTGGATTTTTAAAAAGTTCATATTCTTTTGCTGTTTGCAAATTGATTCAATTTTCAATGAATTTGATAATTAAGTGATGATTAGTGAAAACCATATTTTTTTTAATAGGGTGAACCCTATTGGTTAAATTAGCAACAAAAGGGGTAGCAAGGTTTTGGTAAATTTTTTACAATTTGGAATTGGGTGCTGTTTGATGTTTTTTTGATTTGAATTTGAAATACCAATTGAATTAAGTTTGGATTAATTATTAAAAGCCATAATTTAATGGTTTGAACCTTATGGTTTAATTGGAAACAAGTAAGGTTTTGATTTGAACTTTTTATTTGAAAAAGATTGTAACAGAGCAAGTATGAACAATTATTTGGATGTTGGTTTGGAATTTCAAATGGAAAACAAATTGGATTTGAAAAGGGTTTGATATTAAATGAATTTTTGATAGAAACAAAACAACAGTTTGGAATCACAACTTTTATGGAAACAAATGATTGTTTTAATTTGAAATATCATTTTGGAAATTGTAACATCACAAGTATGAAACAAAGGTTTGAAATTTGAGTTGAAATTCAAATAGAAAACAAAGGAAAACAGTTGGAAAACAAATGAAAACAGAGGAAAACAAATGGAAAACAAGCAAAACAAATGCAATGAACATGATGCCATGATGCAAAACATTAAATAACAGAGAGCAAACATTCTAATGGCTATTTTTCATACTTGGGATGTTACATCGGAGATCCCGTGAATTAGAAGTGGGAGACAAGGTGTTGGTCGGCTGAGAGGAGAGTATCCTTATATTTTATTCCACTCCATAAAAGATGCAATACTCTCCTGATCTGTATGGTAGGTTGACATTTGTCTTAATGTGTTCCAAGTGGCTTATTTATATAAGCAGAGATGTGTCCTACAGAACATCTCCTGAGGAACTCACCTATATGAGTCTGACTGTTAAACGTCGCAGTCTATGAGAATCGGGTGCTCTCTAATAAACTCATGAAAGACCTTCGGAGTATGACGCATTCGCTCCAAACCGCGGGGAAGCCTTGCGGCAGCCTAGTATCGGTTCAGATGTTGTGTGAAACTGGTATCACAGCAAACTTGTAGTTCAAGGCGTAGTCCACTATTCAAATTGTGAACTAGTGTAGCATGATGTTCTAAGTGGAAGTTCAACTTAACAGTCTCCACTAACACCGGTATATAAACAATGTTTTGGAACAGAGTTTATGAAATGTGCTAATGACACTTTGTGGGGGATTGTTGGAATTTTATATGGGCCAATTATATGGGCTCACATGTCTAGCCCACTAAGCCCACTAAAATCCTGAAAGTGTCATGGCCCATTCATGAATAATGAGTGGAGTGAGTGGGACTAAAGTTTAGTCCCACATTGCTAGTTTGGAGAGAGTGGAACCACCTTATAAGGTGAGCTATTTAGCTCATGTATGAGTAGGCAAGGCAAGAGGAGAGGTGTGCCACACGCGCGCTCCTCCTCCGCCGCCCGCCTCGCCTCGCCTCGCCTCGCCTCGCCTCGCCTCGACACGACACGTCACGACGCGCCGCGGGTTGCGGGAATGAGCCGAGAGCGTTTATTTTGTCGGTCGGGAAAAACTTAATGAGTCATTAATTTGGTATTTAACGGACGCGTTAATTCCAAAACCGTTTCCGTTTCCTTTCTGGATCGTGGAGCCGAACCGACTCAGACGTGGGGTTACGCCCACGTCTCTCCCAGCCCGCATATAAATACGCGCATACGGTAAACCCTAGCCGTCACTTCGTCATATGGTTTCGCACCACCGTTCCAGAACACTGCGCCGCCAATCAAGTCTTCTTCATCCCTCCTTTCGGCGTGCACCGCGAGAAGGGACAGCAGGCCTCCAGAACCCCGCCTCTTGTGATCCTGTACGGGAGAGGGGCGATTAGGTTTTTGGGGAGCGCACTCGCGCAACTGCTGACGGCGACTACTTCCCCAACGACGACTTCTTCCCCGACCTCGGCAGCCTCTTCATCAACGACATGGCCGACACCGGGGACAACAACAATGGCGGTGCCGCTACCGCTCCATCGTACGTATCTCTCTCTCATCTGTATGAGAAGTTACTGGAATTCGTATGTCTAGTTCTTGCAATAGATTGTATCAATCT
Source organism: Alopecurus myosuroides (assembly GCA_028641055.1). Taxonomy (NCBI): domain Eukaryota; kingdom Viridiplantae; phylum Streptophyta; class Magnoliopsida; order Poales; family Poaceae; genus Alopecurus; species Alopecurus myosuroides. Next base: position 180,374 of record CM054058.1, read on the forward strand.
GTCTACTGTACTAGATCTAGATATTTGCATGATTATTGTACTTGCTGTTGTCGCAATTTATCTGATGTTATTTTGAATTAAATCATGTGCTAAATTGCTAATATATTCAACATGCTGCAGACTCACTAGGGACCGGCAATACACATGCTTCGTCTCCTCGCCGCCATGTGGATGGAGCATCAGGAACGGAAGAACATGCCGTGGTGGGTACGTCACGGCGATGGCGCGCCGCAAAGTGCACACCACGGCGAACCGAAGACGCTCGAACGGGGAGTAGAGCCTGACATAGACCATGCTGAGCAGATCGGTGGGGAGGCTGAGCCATAGCTCTTCCGCCGTGTGGATCTGGTCGTCGCCGGCAGCCATGTTCGTCAGCCTCCAGTTATAGATCCACCGATAGAACGACTACCATGGTCCGATGGATCGGAGATGAGATAAATAGATGAGCGTAAACGTACACCATCGTGTCTCCTAGCTTATGGATCTTCAGTTCTAGTCCATGTTCACGTATGTAGGTAGGCGTGGGTCCATCAGGTTAAACGTGACATTTTATGACAGATAATATTTGGTCAATTAAAATGCTTTTGTGCACTACTAGTACATGGAACTATCATCAGAAGCGCCGTGATCTACAGGTCACATTTTTTTCTTCAAGGATACATCCTGGGAGATGCATCTGATTCATAGAAGAAAAGGCCGACGGCCGATACAAAGTCTTCCGGCTTACAACACTAATCTAAAGATTAGCCACCACACGGTACAAACACGACGCAAAGAGGGGCTTGCCCAAAGCCGAACAAAAAAGCCACGTCTCGACCAACACCGGACACCTCCAAATACCAACGTCTTCAACTGAACTTCCTTCGTCAACGCACCATCCACCCTTGAGTGCCTGAAGGAGTGGCAAGTGGCTAGCGGGACTCGGACAGTCCCGCGAAAGGCATCGACTTGGACGTACCAACGACGGCGTACATTGCGCCCTGAAGTTCAACTCGGAGCGGCGACAAGCACCAGACAGACACCACCACGAACCAATGTGCTCCTCCAAGTCTAGTCTCCAATAGCGATGCACTCAACAGAGGGACGACATCAAAGACCTCGCCATCGCCGATTCGATTTCGAATCTTGGTTTTCACCTGGAGATAGCAACCGTATGAGCGAAAGAGAGATGAAGACACTCCTCGGCGCTGCCTCCATGAAGGGGAACGACGCCCGCTAGCGCCGCCATCGCCGGCACCAAAAGGAGCTGGATTTTCATCCAGTGTGCCATGCACCTGAAATCCCTACGCATAGGGCCTTGGAGCAGCACATCGCCCGTGCGCAGGTACCTTCTGCCGCTGCCGCAGCACCTCGACGTCGCATCCGCAGATCAACCACTTCCCCAACTACACACCAGCCGGTGGGTCTCACTCTCACCGGAACCGCAGCACAGCCGGGATCCACTTCCACCGTCGCCCAGCCCGTCAGCGCCGGCACCACCTCGGTGCCAGGCAGCCCACAATAGCCAGGCGCCGCCACGACACTTGTAGCCACCGTGCCAGATCCACCGGCCAGCCAACCCGAAGCATAGGACAGGCCAGATCCGCCGCCGGCAACTACAGGGGCAGCACCACCGGGTGGAGAGGGGCCTCACCTCCATCGTCGTCGCGTCGAGGTCGTCGTTAGGATCTGCAGCACCGCGCCGCCAAATCCCAGCGGTACTCGCCGCCACCGCCGCCTGAAAAGAGGGCCGCCGCCCGGGGAGAAGATCCCCGCCGCCGCCGTCCCTCCCGGGCTTTGCCGGACGGAGATCCCTGGCAGGCAGCGAGGAGAGTGGGAGGTAAGGAGGGGGCAAGGGCCGGCGGGGTGCGTCCCCTCGTGTCGCCCAGGGTTGGGGACGCGGGGTCGGGAGGCTTTTTCAATTCATGTAAATTAATTGAGTGCTTTTTACAGGTCACATATTAATTTGACCGTCCACTGTCCTCCATGGTCCTCGTGATTCATGTTTAGATCCATGTTCAAAATTTAGTTTATTTTTAAATGAACCCAACATCATTTTTTGTTATTTAAAGAACATTCGTCACATATTCCATGATTAATTTAGTTTGCTTCCAATCAAATTACAGCTTATCTCGATTTATAATAACACTATACATGATTTCATTATGGGTTTCCTATAAACATCGACCATATTACAAATCGACATAAAACTTGTCATATATGATGAGGGGACTAGCACAGATCACGGGGGGTCAAGGCGCCATCAGAAATGTATTTTTGCGTGAATTCAAGCATGCGCGTAGTAATCGCAAGTCGGATTGATTCTTCGATCTAGAGACATGGGTGCCAATTAAACTCATCGGAACGCACGAACAATTTTCTAGCTACCGCTAAAATACTATCAGTTTTTTTTTTTTCACTCCTTCCAAATTTAAACTAAAATTTACAATACGTCCGATGGATCTGCCCTCAACATATAAATAAAATAAAATAAAATTAAAACATCTGAAGTGCTCACATCCTGATGAATGAAATGCTAGCTAGAGTAGGTCAGTTTTAAGAATTTTGTCAAGCGACCATCCGAAATGCTACCATGGAGGGCCACGGATGGGTGTTAAAATTCGGACCATTCGAATTCGTGAAATTAATTGTATTGGGCAAGACCGCTAAACAAAGCCTAGGGTACAATCTGATTAATTTTTAAGAAACAATTGCCTCAAAGTGGATTTTCATGCACGTGAATGATGGTCTGAGCTGAGCTCCCTTTTGGTGGACTTGATTTGACTCTATAACTTAACCGGCTATCTGGAGGGAGAATCCACATCGGAGGATGAAGGCCGGCCCTCACGTAGTATCCTACTGACAAGATTCCCTCGTTGTCGTTGTCGATTCTTTCGTCTTCCTTACAATATATCCGTCCACTATGGCGACCATTGTTGTTTGAGCCCCTCAAGAACTTGTTGGCGTCGTTATTTTGTGTGTGGTGGGAGTAGTAGATGTGGTTTCTCTGTGCGCAGCTATGACCACCACGGTAGCCATTGTTGTTTGAACCCCTGAAGAACTTCTTGGCGTCATTATTTTGTGTGGGGTGGGAGTAGTAGAAGTGGTTTCCTTCTACGTAGCTATGCCCGTCCTCCGCCAAGCCACCATGATAACCATTGTTGTCGCGAGTTACATTAGTTTGTGTGTTCTGGGAGTAGTAGATGTGGTTTCTTTGTGCGTAGCCATGGCCGTCCTCTGGTAGGTGTACCGCCTTGGAAAACGTCGGGCACAGAAACAGGGCATGGTCATCCAGGCTCGTCATATGTTCCCACTTGTGAATGTGACGCGTGGCTACTCCATCACCGTCGGCATCGGCTAGTAGCTTGAACACGGCAAAGACTGATCCACCATTGTTCCGTGGCGATGGCGGTTGGCACCGGTCCCTCCTTGCCACCATCACAATATTTCCACATAGCTCGACAATGTACATGTCGTGTAAGCTGGGAAAGTGCTGCAATGCGTTTGGCATACTAGCCGACCAATTGACGGTTATGAAGTATGGTATGCCATCTTTGTCCATGCCGATCTCGAACTTGTCGAGCGTCTTGTAATAGCTATTCATAATGCCGTAGAGGTCACCATTGCAGAAAGAGATATCCAGGGTGCTCTCTTCGTGTATTGTCCATCCACCATTGACCTTGCAGATGGCGACATGATTGCTTTCGGTGATGGCAGCGATGATACATTCACGTGAGGTGGGCTCCTCGGAGAAGATGATCTTACGAAAAATTAATGGCCCGTGCGCACCCCTCTTTTGCTTCGGGGAGAGCGGTATCTCGTCTCCCGTGAAGAGGTTGAGGATCCCGAACGGAGGCTCCGACCAAGCGACCCAGCCGCCGTCGTGACAGCCGACGAAGCGCCCACGGACGGGGTCGACACGGAGAGGAGTCCGAGGCAGGACCGCGCCATCTTCGGGACAGTACAAGAAGCGCCTTTTATTGTAGCCGGCGCATGGGTCTAGCATCAGCCACGGGAGAGGGCGTGATTGCGCCGGATTGGCACGGCTTGACTTGAACGCGGCGCCGCGCCATGACTTGCACGCGGCGGCGAAGCGGGCATGACCGAGTGGTGCGGGGAGCCTATGGTACACCTCTCTGAGGAGATCGTCGGGGAGGCTGGACCAGGTCCGTTGGTTGCTGTCGTGGTCGCCGGAACTCCCTGTCGACGGCATCTGTATATAGGTTCACCCAAGGAGCTTTGATCAGATCGATAACGCACACGGTGCAACAATCTTATAGGTGGTATATTAGGCGCGCGTATCCGAACACAACTCAGATAGGTAGCATGCAAAATCACACACTTTGTGTATGGATCCAAACCTCAAGTAGCTGTCCATGTCATGCACGGCAGGAAAAAACTAAAATATAATCCATCAGGTACCGTTTCCTAGTACTCCCTTCGTTTCAAAATACTTGACTCTAATCTCAAATGAGGGTACGTATCTAGCTACACAAGTTTGTGTATCTAACTATAAAAAAAAAAGTTTGTGTATCTAGACAAGTTTTTCGTTCAGGCTGTGCTCGACTGATGGCGGTCGTTCGGACTATCTACAACCAGGCTGGGTGACTTAATTATAGGAGAACTGATGTTTAATTCGTCGCTGTTTGCGTGGCTTATTTTCGTGGTCACTTTATCTGATCCATGATTGTAATACATTTGAACTATGGATGTTTCTTTCTATCATTTAATAAAGTCCGGCTGTGTGCATCGCTTTGATGAAGAGGCCGGGCCCCAGGCTCCCATTTCTAAAAAAAAGACAAGTTTTTCGTCTAGATACATTCGCAGTATTTTGAAACGGGGGAATAATTGTCACCATGCTAAAGCTCTCTCTATACAAAAGATTTACGTTTGTATTCGAACCTGATTTTATTTTGTTATTACATAGCCACTACAGAAATGGCGTGGGCGGCCACCGGCTAAACTGACCAAGATTTTGGTTACCGGTCGGAAAATCTGGTTACCGCCTGGTAACCGGAGATCCCGACCACCCCTGGGAAATGCTCGTACCGGTAAAAGAAGATCCCGAAATTTTTGAACTTTAACTGAAAACCTTGGTAAATGGTTATATTGGGAATCAACTTTTATTGAATATTCAAATTCTGGTTTTCAAATCCGTCCGATAACCGGCCGGGATTTTTCGGCAACGGCGGTAACCGGAAATCCCGACCCCCCTTGGGAAAAAATTTCTACCAGTAACCAAAACCTTGACACCGACGGCGTTTTGTCGGAACCGTCGGCGCAGACCCCAAAAGGGCCAACCCACAAGTAGCCATCGGCGTAGATCTCTTTTGAACTATACCGACGGCATTGCCCTCGGCATAGCTCTCTTTTGATCTATGCCGACGGAACTGCCGTAGGCATAACTCGCGCAGAAAAAATGGTTTTTTTGTTTACCCACTCGCCATTTTGAGCATAACTTTTGCATTCGAATTCTGATGTTCTTTAGCTCCTTTCGAAGAGGAGAAGGGGATCTACATCATCATACACATTGAGCAACCTATATTCTTCAAAAGCAAGTACAGAACAGAACAAACAATAAATGTTGAAGACCGTCGATATAAGGTATAAACATTCGATGTCTTCGCCCCCACTTACATTTATTTGTGAGCAACACTACCTTTAAAACCTAAATCACCTTGTGAGACTAGTTCATCTTGTGATTGATTTGGATTTGCACATTTGACATCTTGTAGAATTCCGAGCAAACCTGGGGTGACCCTATACCAAATACCCCAACACTCTGAACACAGGGCTATGTTTGTTTGCAATACGATTGTGCTCCACTTTGCCAAATCTTGTCCTATTTCAACATGGTTTGATCATTTGCTGTCCAAGTTTGGCATGTTTCTCCCAGAAACCGTAGTTTCGACACCTAAATTTTCTGGAGGTGACCCTATAGCACACACCCAACACCCTAGGGCTATGTTGTTTGCGATGCCATTTGCTCCATTGTGCGAAATATTGGCTCATTTCAACATTGTTTTATCATTTGATGCCCAAGTTTGGCATGTTCCCCAAAAACCACTACGATACCCATAGTATCAGCCAAATATGAGAAGTGTTTAAAATTTTATCCTTTGCTGCTAATTGTTGTATTGCTCTTAAAACATACGCTCAAAATTAATTAAGCCATTTTCACACTTGCTACTCATATAATCATAAGACTATAATCATTTTTTTACACTTATCACATAAGTACTATCATGTTTCATGTACTTATCTCACAAGTCATCTCTTATAATGTGATTATTACATTACAAGCTTATTATCCATATTTTGAAGAAACATTTTCAAAATTGCTTCATGAAGAATACTTATAATAATTTGGAGCATCATTGAACTTTCTACAAATTCAATTTCTCCAAAAAAAAATTACATGTGTTTTACATAATGCATGGTTTGATGAGTTTCCCTTTTCACCATCGTTTGCAACTTTTTATCTTGCACTTTGAAGTCCAAATTTTTCTGAGAACCTAGTTCTCCCAAGTTTCAAATTTTTTATTTAAAACTTCATGCATGTTTCGTTGATAGCATTATGTCAATTAATACCTAGGATTTAATCCTTTATGAATTAATAAGATTGCTATCACATGTATCTTAGAAAAACTATCATTTGAATGATACATACTACGGTCAAACAAGTTCCTCAATGATTTCTAATTTCTTAGACACCATTGAGTAAGCTCCCTCTGAATTTAAAGAAAACAAGACTTATGTAATTTTCCATGAAGTCAAAATAATCCTTGTTTTACTCCATAAATTACATTGCCACTCCAAACTTTTATATCAAATGGCTTCTATTCTTATAAACGAATTGACCCATGTATAATCATTACTATATTCTAACAAAACCCTCGAGTTGTACTTAGTACACAAACTCAACAATCTTTCTTTCAAATGAATTGTTTTATTAATATCTTATACAGACTTTATTATACAGATCGATAAAGCTTTGCTAGATCTCTAGATCTGTAGTAGTCAACTCTTGATTTTTTCATGAAACCTTTTAAGGCAAAACAAGCTTTATGGTCTCCTTATTCAAGTAGGAATTCCTTTAAATTTTTTAATTTGAACTTGATGGTATAAAATACTTTTGACTCCAAGTCATTTGCATAGTCTAGCCCTTTTACTATCTTTACTAATTTACATGCACATCCTTTATTCAAGTTATCTTGAAACTTTTATGTGCATTTCTTGGTTAAGTGTTTTTCTTTATAAGAAGCTATGCCTCACTTTTCAATAGCTCTGCCTATTAGTTTAAAAGAATTTTCAATTGGAATCGCGTCCTCTTGCATAACTACTATTTCTGGAGGTTCAGTAATCTCTTAAAGAAAACACCATCCTCCCACTGAATTCAACAAGGAATAAATTCCTTATGAATCATATATCTCTAGTAACAAAACTTTGTTAGTTATGTGGTGGTTTAACATAAGGATATCCAATGTGAAATTGGAACAACCCACAAAGTAAAACTTTATTGTTTCATCTTAGGATCAAGTTTTAGTATTTCACAAACTTTTAGATTCTTAAACAAATGTGTCTCTTTATAGTTTATATTTCAAAACTATGACACAGAGTAATAATCCATGTTAAAGTATAACTTAAGTTACTATACTATTCCATGCGTAATATCAAGTACTTCTTTTGCAAAAGAATCTTTCTTAGTACTGATTTCGTCTCACTTAGTCGGATAATGTATTAAAAGTCTTAAGACATCACTAAGAAATGGTTTCCAAAATATATTGTGAATTTTTTGATATTGATGAAAGTTTCATAAATAGCTCAGTAAGTATTTTTCTTGTTGACTTTCTCCATGTACTTGAAATCTTTAACAAAATCACCCTTCAAAGTGGTGTGAATTTCATCAAATCTCTAGCACAAACTTATGCAATGTCCGCACTCATCGGTGCTCTAGATCAAATCGCGTACCTACGCATAGACCACTCTGATACCACTGTTGGGTTGCTCAATGGGAATTTAAATTTTTTTCCATGCATACTACGCAACTGTCAAGATCTAACTATGCAGATATAATTGAATACTAATTTCCAGATCTAGGTTTCGAGATCGTGTACCAATCACCTTAGATGTGGAAGAGGTGTTGGTGACGATATTGATGAAGCCTATTGAAGATCCCCAAGGACAAGCATGTGGATGAGGATGTTGCCGGCTCCCTGTATCCAGCATCTTGATTCAGCAGAGTGAGAGTCGCATGTGTTACCCCTCTGAGAGTATGTACGCATTCGTTGGGGTCAATTCTGCAGCACTTCACCACCAGGACTAGACACCGCAGGTGTATATGAATGTGAAGTTCTCAACACATGAGAGAGAGGGAGAGAGTAATTATAGGGTGGATCTAATTGGGAGAGGACACCTCAAAACCCTAATTATAAAAAGTCTAATTCAATTAGAGGGGCTCTAATTTGATGTTCTAATTAGACTCTCTAATTCTACTAGAGAGAGAGGCTTGAGAACCAATTTGTGTGTTTTGCCTTGACCATTGGGGTCCTTTGTGTAGTGGGAGGAGGGGGAGCTTACCCTCCGTTTAGAGTCATCTCTTCGCCCCTTTGGCTTTTGGGTTTATGCAGTTACTTAGAAGTTGTACGATGTCCTGCTCGTGAGTCCGCTCCATCTCCATGGTGGAGGGTGCAGGGAAGGTGTCTATTTGGCGGATGCATGCTTCGTGAATAAGCTCGGTTGGGCATGTACTCTTATTGTTCCCCTTTGGTCTGGTGTTCACAGATTGTGGATGCGACGCACGAGCAGGATCCGGAGGCTCGTGGGAAGCTAGGGAAGCTACGCTACGTCTTGTCGAAGTACATCAACGTCATCGTCGTCTGGGTGGAATTATCCCCGACCATCAGGCAGGCCACTCCGACTGTCGGGGTGCACGATGCGCTCGAGATCCTTCTTCCTCCTGGCCGATGTGCCACTTCGGAAGGCTTGAGCCTCGGCATGTAGTCTCACGCCTCTTTCGTCCCAAGTGGTTTCTTTTCCGGCAACAACATGGGTGGGTGGTTGCGCATTGATGCTCGCCGGCGTCGTTGTTGGGCTTGTTCGGTTTTTTCGCAATCATGTATGTTTGGAGTGTTGTTTGTAAAATGTGAGGGACTATATTTATTTTGGGTTTACTTTGAGGTAATCTATGCAACTATACACCCACATCTTGGGGAGCTTTTCACCGTCCAAAAAAGATTGTTATTTTGGTGTGATGTACTAGTTAGTGTGGACCTCCATAGACACTAGGTCGACAACGATCTCCTTAAATATCGATAGGTTGGGCGAGGCCAACATGCTTCTCTGCTCCATCTCCATGGTAGAGGGTGTAGGGGAGGTGTCGATTTGGCGGATGCTTTGTGAATAAGCTCTGTTGGGCCTCTAATGTTGTTGTTCCCCTCTGGTCTAGTATTCACTGGTGGGAAGTTGGGGAAGCTACGCTAGTTCTTGTCGGAGTACATCAACGACAAGGTTGTCTGGTTGCCGTTATCCTCGTCCATTAGATGGGCCACTCCGTCTGTCGGGTGCACCGTGCGCTCAAGATCCTTCTTGCTCCAGGCCGATGTACCGTTTCAGAGGACTTGAGCCTTGGCACGACGTCTCAAACCTATTTCGTCCCAAGTGGTTTCTTCTCGGGTGACAAATGGGTGGGTGGTTGTGCCTAGAGGCTCGCGCGGCGATGTTGTTGGGCTTGTTCTTGTTTTCTGGAATCCTATGCGGGGTGTTCTTTGAAAAATGTGAGGGCCTGGTGTATTTGGAGGTCATCTATGTAATTGTACACCCACATCTTGGGGAGCTTCTCACCGTCCAAAAAAAGATGTCCACGGTGGCAGCACATACGGGCCACGTCAACAGAATACAGAGGAAACATGTACTAACCGGATCGGAGAGCGGTCTTGCCTCTTTCTTTCTATCCGGCCACTCCTTACCCCCCGCCGCCGCCGTCATCAGCCCTGGTCGCCGCCGTTCTCTGCTTCCGCCCCGACGCCACGCTCCCGAGCTCCGTCGCCATGTTCAAGAAGTGAGCCCCCCTCTCCCTCTTCCCAACCCCCCACGGCAATTCCCCGTCGCATAACCTAGATCCACCCTCTTTTCTGTCGATCCCTGAGAGTCACTGGAACATGCTACCCTTTTCCTCTCGGGAGATCTGTGTACGAGTCATAGTTTACTCTGTGTGAATGGTGTTCAACTATTATGCTCGTATTCTGAGTTGTTCTACTAGTTCAGACCTGAGATAGCTAGCTAGCTTGTCCTGATGTTATACTCCCTCTTAACCGATTTAAGTGTCGCAAGGTGTGCATACGAGTTGTACTAGCAAAGTTGAAATCCTACGACATCGGAGCAAGTAGTTTTTTCATCATGTCATATAATCTGTGATCAAAATAAGCACTAGAATGAATTTAGAGCTTCCTTCCAGGACCCAAGCTATGTCCGAACCAAAGTTAACGTTTTTCAAGGAACTTGTTCTTCATTAACCTGATGGCATGGCATGGACATCTCTATATTCCTCAATTTGAATGTCTTATGATTATGACAGTATTGCAGATGAATGACTAAAACTCGCTCTCTCCTCGCCTATAGATTCTCTTCCGAGGACATATCTGGGCAGAACCAGGTCAAGGCGTCCGTACAGCGAAGGATCCGGCAAAGCATCGCCGAGGAGGTGCCTTCTCTTTCAGACTTTCACTCGTCTGCTCCCTTCTCTTCAGCTATACTGAAACCAAGTATATATATCTTGCAGTACCCTCTCCTCGAACCTCTGCTGGAGGACATGCTCCCCAAGAAGTCCCCCATGATTGTCGTTAAATGGTTAGTAGTCCCATCCACTTGCTTGCTTGCTTGCTAGTCCATGGAATGAGTTATGTCTCTCAATTAACATGTTTTACGGGCCTACTTTAGATTGACAAGGAAAAAGGCTACTTTTTTTAGCTTTTAATTTGCACCTTATTAGATGTACATTCCCAAGTTTATTTCCCTAACCAAAAAGCATGTGCTAACGCGGTTTGTTTCTTTCCCTAGCCAAAACCATCTGAACCTTGTGGTGGTGAACAATGTCCCCCTGTTTTTCAACATCCGTGATGGGCCGTACATGCCCACCTTGCGCCTTCTTCATCAGTGTAAGTAGTTCCCACCTCTACGCACCTTAGATGTTCATCGCTGTGGGTGGAATCTGTTTCTTGTGTGTTTGGCGTGCCTATCTGTTTAAGTACTAGAGATCTTTCTAGACAACTTTGAGATGCATATTTTTCATCATGGGGTTACGAAAAATCCACTTTCGGATTCTAACTTATGCAATATACATTTGGTCAGATCCTGAAATCATGAAGAAATTCCAAGTGGACAGAGGTGCTATCAAGTTTGTTCTCTCGGGGGCCAACATTATGTGCCCTGGACTGACATCGCCTGGTGGTGCCTTGGACAATGAAGTAGAGGAGGAAACGCCAGTGGTAAAAAGGCTAACCTCTTAACTTCCCATTCATCTAGTTATGTCGATACAGTCCGCATGTATCTCTTCTACTTGAGTAGACTGTCAGCATAACAGTTCTATATTTGTAGAGCCTTTTTCTACTATTTTCATGCGAGTTAAATTTGGCTTTCTTCAGTTCCAGTTCAACACTAATCTCTTCAGTTCCAGTTCGTCCATCTATTGATTTCATACGCGTGAATCTCGTCTACTGGAGTAGACTGTCCTAGTTAGCAAAATAACATTTCTACCTTCTTAGAGCTTTTCTGTTATTTTCATGGGAGTTAATTCGGCTGCCTGCGTATTATTGTACCCTCATTTAACTAGTTCATAGCATGGTAATTAATTTATATTGGTTACCTAGTATGCATCCCTCTACACATTAAAATGATGAAAACGATTACCTCCCCTGAGCATGCCCACCACCAGACTAATTCTTTATTACTTTGAAATTATAATTTTCAGGCGATCATGGCTGAAGGCAAGCAACACGCTTTGGCGATTGGATTTACAAAGATGTCAGCCAAAGACATGTAAGCTCCTTTTCGAAGAACTATTATCTAATCTAATGATGCTTCCCAGTCCCTAAATTATACTACTCGTGAAGCGTGAACCTTGCACTCATGCTTGCTTCGTTTCAGTCAGGCTCCCTCCTAATATTTCCAAATGGTTGATATTCACTTGTGGTGGTCTATATTTTAGTTGTAATAGAGCCTACAATCTATATCTCAACATTGCAGATGTGCAGATGTGCTGTGAAATTTGTGCTTTCATGAATATTATGCCACACAGATTCGTTGTTAGTATCACGCCTTCCATCTGGCTGCTGGCAATACTGCTACTGACACTATTTAAACTTGTTACAGAAGCACCATCAACAAGGGAATCGGAGTTGACAACATGCACTATCTGAATGATGGCCTGTGGAAGGTACTCTGCTTTTCCCCGCGCCTCTCTCCGTAGTAATAACTGAATCATTGCATTTAGCTGTTTGCATTGAATTTTGTACCAGATGTTTGATATCACATTGATTTGTTCGTCATTTTACCACCATAGAGATCCTCAGGGCAGGGATACACAATAATATGAACACATAGTATATGTAGGCTAACTTGAACTCTCATGTCATTCGACAGATGCAGCAGCTCGAGTAAGTAGGATCGCACCGAGGGAAGCAGAACATGCGACATGGTCATATGGAACTGTAACGTGGTGCCTCATGTGTCGTGTAAACAGGGAGAATAGCCGGCAACTGTGTTAGCCTAAAGTTTAAGCAAACGATTTAGTTGGTAGTACTATATTACTGCTGATGCTGCTGAGATCCATCACTGTATGATACTGGCACTGTATTACTGATCATCTGCTGCTGAGATCCTTGTTTGATACCAATACAGTACCACTCATCATTTGCGCTTTTAGCAATAACAGTTGAGAAGAGAGCTTGGGTTCTCTGCTCATTTTGTGTGATCTTTACTTTGTGTTTGTTCATCTATAGCATTTTGGCGCCACAAGGGGAAATACATATGATGTACACACATCAGATGACTTAGAACCTTATGAGGAACTATTTGTTGCATGTAATCAATATAGGTAGAATCCTTTTCTTTTACGTGCACCACTTCTGATATTGCATTGGGAGTATTCATTTTGCATGTGAAGCACCAAA
>CM054058.1:395286-470401 GCA_028641055.1 Alopecurus myosuroides
CCTCTACTGTTTTCCAGGCATCCTAGGTGGAAGGAAACTATATTCTCGACCGAAAGTGCCAAAAAACGGCTACGACGTAAGATTGGTAGGCAACTTGAGAATGGAAGCGGCCTTTTGAGATCCAAAACGTGCAATGTTGTTGAAATGAAGTGAGGTTCTTGGAATGCATCATGTTTTCAACTTTGGGCATGGGAAACAACAAGTTGGCCAAGGAAATCCACGTTTTCGGCCGTTCCTTCCGCGTTCGAAGGCAATAAACCAGATCACGCATCTCACACCCATGGCCAGGGGTAACAAGGTGCAGTGTTGCATGTGTAGTGAGCTACTTGGAGTGGGTTGGAACGATGCCATTGTGTCGAGGCTGGAGAAGCGGCGATAATCGTCCCGTTTAACGTCCGGTGGTTCGAGGCCACCCAGCGCAGCGGCGGAACCATACAAGTCATGCAATGGGGTTCAAGCATTTTGTGTGGGCCCACATGGCCAAGTGTGACTTACATTCTCACCTCTACTGTTTCCAGGCATCCTAGGTGGAAGGAAACTATATTCTCGACCGAAAGTGCCCGAAAACGGCTACGACGTAAGATTGGTAGGCAACTTGAGAATGGAAGCGGCTTTTTGAGATCCCAAACGTTCAATGTTGTTGAAATGAAGTGAGGTTCTTGGAATGCATCATGTTTTCAACTTTGAGCATGGGAAACAACAAGTTGGCCAAGGAAATCCACGTTTTCGGCCGTTCCTTCCGCGTTCGAAGGCAATAAACCAGATCACGCATCTCACACCCATGGCCAGGGGTAACAAGGTGCAATGTTGCATGTGGAGTGAGCTACTTGGAGTGGGTTGGAAGGATGCCATTGTGTCGAGGCTGGAGAAGCGGCGATAATCGTCCCGTTTAACGTCCGGTGGTTCGAGGCCACCCAGCGCAACGGCGGAACCATACAAGTCCTGCAATGGGGTTCAAGCATTTTGTGTGGGCCCACATGGCCAAGTGTGACTTACATTCTCACCTCTACTGTTTTCCAGGCATCCTAGGTGGAAGGAAACTATATTCTCGACCGAAAGTGCCCAAAAACGGCTACGACATAAGATTGGTAGGCAACTTGAGAATGGAAGCGGCCTTTTGAGATCCAAAACGTGCAATGTTGTTGAAATGAAGTGAGGTTCTTGGAATGCATCATGTTTTCAACTTTGGGCATGGGAAACAACAAGTTGGCCAAGGAAATCCACGTTTTCGGCCGTTCCTTCCGCGTTCGAAGGCAATAAACCAGATCACGCATCTCACACCCATGGCCAGGGGTAACAAGGTGCAGTGTTGCATGTGTAGTGAGCTACTTGGAGTGGGTTGGAACGATGCCATTGTGTCGAGGCTGGAGAAGCGGCGATAATCGTCCCGTTTAACGTCCGGTGGTTCGAGGCCACCCAGCGCAACGGCGGAACCATACAAGTCATGCAATGGGGTTCAAGCATTTTGTGTGGGCCCACATGGCCAAGTGTGACTTACATTCTCACCTCTACTGTTTTCCAGGCATCGTAGGTGGAAGGAAACTATATTCTCGACCGAAAGTGCCCGAAAACGGCTACGACGTAAGATTGGTAGGCAACTTGAGAATGGAAGCGGCTTTTTGAGATCCCAAACGTGCAATGTTGTTGAAATGAAGTGAGGTTCTTGGAACGCATCATGTTTTCAATTTTGGGCATGCGAAACAACAAGTTGGCCAAGGAAATCCACGTTTTCGGCCGTTCCTTCCGCGTTCGAAGGCAATAAACCAGATCACGCATCTCATACCCATGGCCAGGGGTAACAAGGTGCAGTGTTGCATGTGGAGTGAGCTACTTGGAGTGGGTTGGAAGGATGCTATTGTGTCGAGGCTGGAGAAGCGGCGATAATCGTCCCGTTTAACGTCCGGTGGTTCGAGGCCACCCAGCGCAACGGCGGCACCATACACGTCCTGCAATGGGGTTCAAGCATTTTGGGTGGGCCCACATGGCCAAGTGTGACTTACATTCTCACCTCTACTGTTTTCCAGGCATCCTAGGTGGAAGGTAACTATATTCTCGACCGAAAGTGCCCGAAAACGGCTACGACGTAAGATTGGTAGGCAACTTGAGAATGGAAGCGGCTTTTTGAGATCCCAAACGTGCAATGTTGTTGAAATGAAGTGAGGTTCTTGGAATGCATCATGTTTTCAACTTTGGGCATGGGAAACAACAAGTTGGCGAAGGAAATCCACGTTTTCGGCCGTTCCTTCCGTGTTCGAAGGCAAGAAACCAGATCACGCATCTCACACCCATGGCCAGGGGTAACAAGGTGCAGTGTTGCATGTGGAGTGAGCTACTTGGAGTGGGTTGGAAGGATTCCATTGTGTCGAGGCTGGAGAAGCGGCGATAATCGTCCCGTTTAACGTCCGGTAGTTCGAGGCCACCCAGCGCAACGGTGGAACCATACAAGTCCTGCAATGGGGTTCAAGCATTTTGTGTGGGCCCACATGGCCAAGTGTGACTTACATTCTCACCTCTACTGTTTTCCAGGCATCCTAGGTGGAAGGAAACTATATTCTCGACCGAAAGTGCCCGAAAACGGCTACGACGTAAGATTGGTAGGCAACTTGAGAATGGAAGCGGCTTTTTGAGATCCCAAACGTGCAATGTTGTTGAAATGAAGTGAGGTTCTTGGAATGCATCATGTTTTCAACTTTGGGCATGCGAAACAACAAGTTGGCCAAGGAAATCCACGTTTTCGGCCGTTCCTTCCGCGTTCGAAGGCAATAAACCAGATCACGCATCTCATACCCATGGCCAGGGGTAACAAGGTGCAGTGTTCCATGTGGAGTGAGCTACTTGGAGTGGGTTGGAAGGATGCTATTGTGTCGAGGCTGGAGAAGCGGCGATAATCGTCCCGTTTAACGTCCGGTGGTTCGAGGCCACCCAGCGCACCGGCGGCACCATACACGTCCTGCAATGGGGTTCAAGCATTTTGGGTGGGCCCACATGGCCAAGTGTGACTTACATTCTCACCTCTACTGTTTTCCAGGCATCCTAGGTGGAAGGTAACTATATTCTCGACCGAAAGTGCCCGAAAACGGCTACGACGTAAGATTGGTAGGCAACTTGAGAATGGAAGCGGCTTTTTGAGATCCCAAACGTGCAATGTTGTTGAAATGAAGTGAGGTTCTTGGAATGCATCATGTTTTCAACTTTGGGCATGGGAAACAACAAGTTGGCGAAGGAAATCCACGTTTTCGGCCGTTCCTTCCGTGTTCGAAGGCAAGAAACCAGATCACGCATCTCACACCCATGGCCAGGGGTAACAAGGTGCAGTGTTGCATGTGGAGTGAGCTACTTGGAGTGGGTTGGAAGGATTCCATTGTGTCGAGGCTGGAGAAGCGGCGATAATCGTCCCGTTTAACGTCCGGTAGTTCGAGGCCACCCAGCGCAACGGTGGAACCATACAAGTCCTGCAATGGGGTTCAAGCATTTTGTGTGGGCCCACATGGCCAAGTGTGACTTACATTCTCACCTCTACTGTTTTCCAGGCATCCTAGGTGGAAGGAAACTATATTCTCGACCGAAAGTGCCCGAAAACGGCTACGACGTAAGATTGGTAGGCAACTTGAGAATGGAAGCGGCTTTTTGAGATCCCAAACGTGCAATGTTGTTGAAATGAAGTGAGGTTCTTGGAATGCATCATGTTTTCAACTTTGGGCATGGGAAACAACAAGTTGGCCAAGGAAATCCACGTTTTCGGCCGTTCCTTCCGCGTTCGAAGGCAATAAACCAGATCACGCATCTCACACCCATGGCCAGGGGTAACAAGGTGCAGTGTTGCATGTGGAGTGAGCTACTTGGAGTGGGTTGGAAGGATTCCATTGTGTCGAGGCTGGAGAAGCGGCGATAATCGTCCCGTTTAACGTCTGGTGGTTCGAGGCCACCCAGCGCAACGGTGGAACCATACAAGTCCTGCAATGGGGTTCAAGCATTTTGTGTGGGCCCACATGGCCAAGTGTGACTTACATTCTCACCTCTACTGTTTTCCAGGCATCCTAGGTGGAAGGAAACTATATTCTCGACCGAATGTGCCCGAAAACGGCTACGACGTAAGATTGGTAGGCAACTTGAGAATGGAAGCGGCTTTTTGAGACCCCAAACGTGCAATGTTGTTGAAATGAAGTGAGGTTCTTGGAATGCATCATGTTTTCAACTTTGGGCATGGGAAACAACAAGTTGGCCAAGGAAATCCATGTTTTCGGCCGTTCCTTCCGCGTTCGAAGGCAATAAACCAGATCACGCATCTCACACCCATGGCCAGGGGTAACAAGGTGCAGTGTTGCATGTGGAGTGAGCTACTTGGAGTGGGTTGGAAGGATTCCATTGTGTCGAGGCTGGAGAAGCGGCGATAATCGTCCCGTTTAACTTCCGGTGGTTCGAGGCCACCCAGCGCAACGGTGGAACCATACAAGTCCTGCAATGGGGTTCAAGCATTTTGTGTGGGCCCACATGGCCAAGTGTGACTTACATTCTCACCTCTACTGTTTTCCAGGCATCCTAGGCGGAAGGAAACTATATTCTCGACCGAAAGTGCACGAAAACGGCTACGACGTAAGATTGGTAGGCAACTTGAGAATGGAAGCGGCTTTTTGAGATCCCAAACGTGCAATGTTGTTGAAATGAAGTGAGGTTCTTGGAATGCATCATGTTTTCAACTTTGGGCATGGGAAACAACAAGTTGGCCAAGGAAATCCACGTTTTCGGCCGTTCCTTCCGCGTTCGAAGGCAATAAACCAGATCACGCATCTCACACCCATGGCCAGGGGTAACAAGGTGCAGTGTTGCATGTGGAGTGAGCTACTTGGAGTGGGTTGGAAGGATTCCATTGTGTCGAGGCTGGAGAAGCGGCGATAATCGTCCCGTTTAACGTCCGGTGGTTCGAGGCCACCCAGCGCAACGGTGGAACCATACAAGTCCTGCAATGGGGTTCAAGCATTTTGTGTGGGCCCACATGGCCAAGTGTGACTTACATTCTCACCTCTACTGTTTTCCAGGCATCCTAGGTGGAAGGAAACTATATTCTCGACCGAAAGTGCCCGAAAACGGCTACAACGTAAGATTGGTAGGCAACTTGAGAATGGAAGCGGCTTTTTGAGATCCCAAACATGCAATGTTGTTGAAATGAAGTGAGGTTCTTGGAATGCATCATGTTTTCAACTTTGGGCATGGGAAACAACAAGTTGGCCAAGGAAATCCACGTTTTCGGCCGTTCCTTCCGCGTTCGAAGGCAATAAACCAGATCACGCATCTCACACCCATGGCCAGGGGTAACAAGGTGCAGTGTTGCATGTGGAGTGAGCTACTTGGAGTGGGTTGGAAGGATGCCATTGTGTCGAGGCTGGAGAAGCGGCGATAATCGTCCCGTTTAACGGCCGATGGTTCGAGGCCACCCAGCGCAACGGCGGAACCATACAAGTCCTGCAATGGGGTTCAAGCATTTTGTGTGGGCCCACATGGCCAAGTGTGACTTACATTCTCACCTCTACTGTTTTCCAGGCATCCTAGGTGGAAGGAAACTATATTCTCGACCGAAAGTGCCCGAAAACGGCTACGACGTAAGATTGGTAGGCAACTTGAGAATGGAAGCGGCTTTTTCAGATCCCAAATGTGCAATGTTGTTGAAATGAAGTGAGGTTCTTGGAATGCATAATGTTTTCAACTTTGGGCATGGGAAACAACAAGTTGGCCAAGGAAATCCACGTTTTCGGCCGTTCCTTCCGCGTTCGAAGGCAATAAACCAGATCACGCATCTCACACCCATGGCCAGGGGTAACAAGGTGCAGTGTTGCATGTGGAGTGAGCTACTTGGAGTGGGTTGGAAGGATTCCATTGTGTCGAGGCTGGAGAAGCGGCGATAATCGTCCCGTTTAACGTCCGGTGGTTCGAGGCCACCCAGCGCAACGGTGGAACCATACAAGTCCTGCAATGGGGTTCAAGCATTTTGTGTGGGCCCACATGGCCAAGTGTGACTTACATTCTCACCTCTACTGTTTTCCAGGCATCCTAGGTGGAAGGAAACTATATTCTCGACCGAAAGTGCCCGAAAACGGCTACGACGTAAGATTGGTAGGCAAGTTGAGAATGGAAGCGGCTTTTTGAGATCCCAAACATGCAATGTTGTTGAAATGAAGTGAGGTTCTTGGAATGCATCATGTTTTCAACTTTGGGCATGGGAAACAACAAGTTGGCCAAGGAAATCCATGTTTTCGGCCGTTCCTTCCGCGTTCGAAGGCAATAAACCAGATCACGCATCTCACACCCATGGCCAGGGGTAACAAGGTGCAGTGTTGCATGTGGAGTGAGCTACTTGGAGTGGGTTGGAAGGATGCCATTGTGTCGAGGCTGGAGAAGCGGCGATAATCGTCCCGTTTAACGGCCGATGGTTCGAGGCCACCCAGCGCAACGGCGGAACCATACAAGTCCTGCAATGGGGTTCAAGCATTTTGTGTGGGCCCACATGGCCAAGTGTGACTTACATTCTCACCTCTACTGTTTTCCAGGCATCCTAGGTGGAAGGAAACTATATTCTCGACCGAAAGTGCCCGAAAACGGCTACGACGTAAGATTGGTAGGCAACTTGAGAATGGAAGCGGCTTTTTGAGATCCCAAACGTGCAATGTTGTTGAAATGAAGTGAGGTTCTTGGAATGCATCATGTTTTCAACTTTGGGCATGGGAAACAACAAGTTGGCCAAGGAAATCCACGTTTTCGGCCGTTCCTTCCGCGTTCGAAGGCAATAAACCAGATCACGCATCTCACACCCATGGCCAGGGGTAACAAGGTGCAGTGTTGCATGTGGAGTGAGCTACTTGTAGTGGGTTGGAAGCGGCGCGGTTATTACAAGCGGTCAATACGGCTGTTTACCAAAATAATTGGGAATGGAATACTTTTTTACCAACATTTTCTAAAATTGAACACACCATTGGTCTGGTGGCCATTATTACAAAAAGTAGTGCAAAATTTGTCTTGCTGCTCCATGGCGTGGAGTAGGACGAAGATCAAGAGGGCAGTGGAGAAACAGAGGAGAAAGCAGGGGAGGGGAGGGGAGACGACTCGGTGGCAGTTCAGATAGGAACCATAAAAATGGCAACTGCCCCGCGGAAATGTACTCACCTTTTGTGGTAACAGACTTACAGGTGGGCCCAAGTATCATCTACCTCTCGTATTGTCACGTCAAGTTCGCACTCCTCCTCTTTGTGTACCTACAGTTATTTCCTCCTAGAAACCCCTTTTTCCGCAGTGCACCGATCTCTCGACCTCGCCGCCGCCATCCATCTCTCGACCTCGCCTCCCATCGATCAGCACCCCTCTCTGGGCTGCCGCATTCTCGCGACCGCCGTCCTAGCCAGTCTCTTCATCGCGCTGTAGATTGACCCACGGCGCGTCGATTCACCACTGATCCATCGCGGGCGGCACTCAGGTTAGAACTTCTCCTCTTGTGGATGCATTGCAGAACGATTTCAGTTCAAACACTAATTTTCTTTAACGAATCTAGTGTCATACTTGTCTAGACAGGAAAGAAATGTCAAATCGTGTGCTAGATATAGATGGTAGCACGTATTTATGTTCGATGTCATTCATGATTGATTTGTCTGTTACACGTTTATTACTAAAGTAAATGATACTTACATGCATCTGATTGAGATGTTGCACTATACCTTCATGTTAATTTTGATAGTTCCAGGTGCCCAATTGATGTTGGTAGCTGTTGTTGTGTGTGCCTTTTTCTAGGTAGGTAATTAGTGATGTTGAAAGTAAGACCTCTGGTACTCACACTGGCATATCTAGGACCAGTACCTATTTTTAGTAATTTCCCTTTTTACTATTCAGCAGTACAGTTGACTTTACCCCTTTTTAGGTTCACTACCTATTTTTAGTAATTTCTGTTTTTACTCTTCACCAGGACAATATAGGTGAGCCATTTTTTAGGACCAGTAGCTATTTCAATTAATTTCCTAAAGCAGTACAATTGATTGTCCGCACACCATTTCCTTGACATACTAGTAGATTGTCTTTTCTGAAGTTCCGTACTTCCATGAAATTCTTGAATGCATGTCAAATTTATATTGCAACTGTATGAATGTCTCTGAACCATGATGCTGCTAGACTACATTTAGTCCTAAATTTCTAGTGAACTTTCATGTTTCTTAACCTCTGCTGTTTTGGCACGTCTGCTAAATGTAACTGAAGTCAGACTTTTTAGTACGATCAACAGGCGGGTTTGCATACGATGGACTGCGAGTTCCTCTCTTACGTAGATGATGCTTCATCGGACAAACAGGTATTGTACTCAGTTTAGTTGTCATTTCAGTCAGATAGGTAGACTGATGTTCATGGATTGCTCTATCCTCTGCTGCAGTCACTGCCTAAGAAGTTCGCAGACTTGCTGGGGGACCGTAAACCCCGTGCACTGAAGCTGCTTGAGGTCGTCCATCGGCGTAGCACCACGTGGGACATTGATGTGTGGTTGGACAGCACTGGCCGCATGTTCCTAAAGCGCGGCTGGGAGTGTTTCGCCCGGACCTACAAACTGCAGAGAGGCTTTATTCTGATCTGCAGTTACGACGGCCGCAATGTCATCACAGTAAAGATGTTCGACCTGAGCAGTTGCCGCTTGCAATGCAACGCGGCATTCAGTACGTGGACTGTATCACCAAAATGTTAATTCTCGATTATATATGTAGCCGGAAATTGATTTGCATTTCTATTATATGATGAACAGAGGGATCTGTTAAGATGGAGTTGGCAGACTTTGAGTTTTACTCCCTCGTACCGGACGCTACATCGGACAAACTGGTACGCTTCATCGACCCACACCACCACTTCAGTTATTTAGTCTGACATAGTGTCTGAGCTATGAGCCTGTAGCTAGTTAAATTTGTGAATCAAATTAAGGTCTAGTAGATGGGTTGTAGTAGCTCAATTGCTCTTCGTGAATATGTTCACTCGATATGGTACATTTCAGCTCCCACCGAAAGTTCATCTTTTTGAAATAATGTGGCTAACACCCTCATTGCTCAACTAAGATTTAGTATAACTGATTACTCGGTACTACTTGTTTACATTTTCTATAGTACTCATCCATCATCAAACATTATCCTTATTTCTAGTAAGCACTCTTTTCTATCTATTTAACTTTCATATTGCTGCAGGTGCTGCCTAAGAAGTTTGTGGAGTTGCTGAAGGGCCATGAACCACGTCAACTTAAGCTGCGTGAGGCGGACGATCCGAGTAGCAAAAACTGGGACATGGATGTGCTGTTCGATGCAGCTGGCCGCATTTTCCTCGGGCGTGGCTGGGACCAGTTCGCCCAATATTACTTCCTGCAGCGCGGCAGTTTCCTCCTCTTCAGTTACGACGGCGACGCCTTGCTCACCGTCAAGGTGTTCAAGTTCGACATGTGCCGCAGGCACTACTTGTACGACCACGTCGATACTACAAGCAATGAAACTGACGCAGATCCCGGGACTGATGAAGAGTCCACGGATGAGGAGTCCACAGATCAGCAGTCCATGGATGAGGATGACCCATTCGACTCTTCCATCATCTTCTCCCAGAGAGCTGATCTTGATGACGATGAGAAGGACCACGTCCGTGAGCTTCTACCCACAATAGATGAGTACATTGGAGTGCCATACGTGACTCGTTTGACGTGGATAAATGTGGCCAGATATGAGATGGTACGTATGGTGCCAATGCTATTTCTGTTTTTCAACACAATTTATGCTTACAACGTGTGCCTTACTATGACCTACTTCTTTTTGTATGTCATCCACACGCTCGAAATCCAGAAACTACCTCAGTCCATAGCGGACAGTGCTGGCATTCCGTCTTCAGGCCATGCTGGGCTATGCCTCGGATCATCAGAGGCGTTCACCACCGTTCCATACAACACGGACAGGGACGGCCGCATTATGTTTGGCAGGAATGCATGGCGGGAATTCCTTGAAGGCAAGCATTTATATGAAAAGCAATCTATTCTCATTATACTTAGGAGCACCCGTAACCGCCACTTGGACGTGAAGATTGTGATGCGGGCTGTGTCGCCCTGGTTGTAGTACATAGTCTGCCAACCTGGACATTCTCATCGGATCATGAACATATGGATGTATGTAATTATCGTACTGCCATCAGTGATGTGCTTCAGTGCATTGATCACCCAAACCTTCATCTCCAATGAAGATTACTTGTCTTGTTTATATTTTCAGTGGCAATTTGAAGTTTGCAGCAATAAACAAGGCGGCGGCAGCTAATTAGATGCATGAAATTATTGTTCATTGACATTACATGACTCATGTGAGACTTCCACATGTTTTTAATCCTACGAAGTAAGCGCTAGGGAATAAATCCCATCTGTTTTCCCTTAATAGTTATGAGCCTGACGCCTTGAAACTCCATGCAAAATATGCCTTCTAGGCAGCCGGCGATTGCATGCATTGTTTAACTGCTCAATTAGCGCCTATATTCTCGCCAAGGCGTTGTGGTTGATCGAATACGATGTCCCACCAAAATAAATTAAAAACTCCTGCTAAATCGCCAAGTGTTGCGAAATTTTGTGTTCCCACCAAAAAAGAAAAGCAGTCACTTTAAATTTCCCGCTAAAGTCTATGCATAAGTGCACGATTGAACGGACAACGACGTCGCCTAGAGGGGGGGGGTGAATAGGCGATTAAAACTTTTCCGGTTAATGCTTACTAAATGCGGAAATAAACTAGGTGTTTAAATTAACAAGCATACAACCTAAATATTCTAGGGTAAACTAGATGAACAAACAACTTATGCTAAGCAAGACAAGTAACAAGGTGATAGCAAGATATATAACTTCAAGCTCGAAGGCTATCACAATGTAAATTGCATAAGTAAAAAGCTCGGGTATAGAAATAACCGAGGCACACGGAGACGAAGATGTATTCCCGAGTTCCTCCCACAAAGGGGAGTACGTCTCGTTGGAGGGGTGTGAGCTCACCACGAAGGCCTACTCAACGTCACAAAGGCCTCACCCTATTCTCCGATGAACCCCGCCACAAAGGCCTAGTTCACCTTCCACTATTGGCAACCTTCAAACCCGAGGCACGCATCCACAACTCAATTGGAGGCTCTCGGTGTCACCACAATCTTGGGGCACGCATCCACAACTCAATTGGAAGCTCCCAAGAACACCACAAGTTGTCTAGGCTCCAAGACCCAAGAGTAACAAGCTCACAATCTTTCACTTCCACGAATCCTCGTGGAGAGACCAAACCGATGCAACCGATGCAAATGGCAAGAGCACAAGTGCTCAAATCCTCCACTCTCAAATTCCAACAAAGCAACAAATGCTTATGGGGGAATAAGAGAGGAAGAACAATGGAGAAACACCAAGAACTCCAAGATCAAGATCTACTAGGTTTCCCTCACTAAGAAGGAGGATGGATTGGTGGAAATGTAGATCTAGATCTCCTCTAACTTCTCCCTCAAAGATATGCAAGAATTATTGGAGGGATTGAGAGAGGAGCAAGCTTTCCAAAGTCAACAATGGTGTGGAGAGAGAGGGAAAACGGGCTGGGAAAGACTTGGGGACTTTGGGGAAGAAAGCCCCTTAAATAGGTGCTAAAAAAACTAGCCGTTTGCCACTTTTTCCGTCCATTCCGGAATGGTCCGGAATATTCCGGACCCCGGAATGACCCGGAATGGCCCGGAATCGATTCCGGAGCGATTCCGGATGGAAACAGAGCCTTTTCCCGTTCTGGCCGGAATATTCCGGAGCCCAGAAAAATCCGGATTCCGGAATCATCCGGAATATTCCGGATTGCAAACCGAAGACAGAAAACCGATACGAGAAATGCAATAACTTTTGCATATGAACTCCGTTTTCGATGTTCTTGGGCTCGTTGGAATCGCAACGACGAGCACTACAAGAATATGCATAGAAACATCATTGTCCATAAATGGAAGATAAAACCAAATGGGTAAAGGTTTAGACCACTCAAATAGGAACACCCGGTAAAACCTCCAACACGAAAACACACATAACTTTTGCGAATGAACTCCGAATAAGGTGAATCCAAAAGGGTTGGAAAGGTAATAACAAGGACTATCCAAACAAAAAGTAATGGAGAAGTTACCACACATGGAAGGTGTGGAAACATTCTAAAAACTGAACCGGATATTTTCACCACCGAAATCGCAACAAGTTTTTCTTACCAAAACCGTTTTCGATAAACCTTGGCTTGCCATGAATATCATGACAAGCACTAAAACCCAAAGGAGACAAAAGCCGAATAAGAACCAAGAAAGATGATATGCAAGTATGCAAAGGTTTGAGCTCTCCACAACAATTCGATCACGTTACTCACTTGAGAGCCCCTCTTGATAGTACGACTATCTATCCTATAATCTGGTCTCCCGAAGACACGAGACCGGTGAAATAGAAAACCTATCAAGATTATACCTTTGCCTTGAGCATTCCACTTGAGCTAGATGATGGCGATCTTGACTCTCTCAAGTTGGATCTTCTTTCTTGATTGCACTTGCTAGCACAAGCTCTGCTTGATGAAGACTTCAAGTTGCTCCCCCATACACCATTACGGGAGAGACCCTTCGGCAAATCTTCACAAGGCCACAATCTCCAAAAGGGTTGCAAGCATCAAGCATAGGATATCTTCTAGATACTTCACTTGAGCTTACCACGTCAAGCTAGATGACGAACACCGCTTGACGACGACAAAGACCATGGGCTATATGAAATCTTCCTTTTGGTTCATGCCCATGGAAAGATACCTAACCACACATAGAAATGCGACACACACATATCATGGGTTAGTTCACAAAGCTATATTGAAAAATGCTTACCATACCATGAGATACACAATCCCACTTGGTACAACTTGTAGCTTTGTGTGTTGATCGCTTGCTTGATCAACCTTGTATCTTTGCTTCTCACTTATAAAGATGATGTCTTGAAGATGATAATGAAAGATCACCTAATCCTTTTCTTCAAGACATACTAGCAATAAGCTCAACTCAAACCAAGACCATTCTTCATATAAATCCATAAATATAACAATGGCCATCAAGGAAGCTAATAGAGTTCAACACATGAACTCCATTATTTCCTATGGACAAGATCTACAAGGATAACTCAATGCAAACATTAGTCCATAAGGATTGTCATTAATTACCAAAACCACATATGGGGGAACCATGCGCTTTCAATCTCCCCCATTTTGGTAATTGATGACAATCCCTTTTTACGAGGGTTAATATGATGAATAAAGCAAACATGCTAAACAATAGCAAGGATGCAATAGCATGGAAAGGAAAATGCTTAAGAACGAAACTAAAGCATAAACCAAATTCCCTTAAACCCTCTAAACTTCTCCCCCATTGGCATCCATTGCCGAAATGGGCAAAAAGATTAGAAGACCAATATAGTAAGAGCTCCCCCATAGAGTATGCATTCCTCATGATATGAGTGAACTCAAGTGCATATATCCAACTATGAATAGATGGAGGGAGATCAAACTATATTGAGGATCCAAAGGTTTACAAGCAAAGTAAAATTGAAGGAAACTTTCACAAAGAAGCAACCAACCACAAGGATCCGAAAAACCGATTGACCAACATCAATATTTTGATAGGATCAACCAAGTGTTCTAGAAAATCAAGAGGGAGCTCCCCAAGGTACATGCACAATGTTAGATTTGAATTACTATATAATGTGCACAACATGGAATCATCACTCCCTTCTAGATAATTTTGAACACAAACAAGAGCAAGAGAATAGATTGGAGATGAAGCAAAGCAACTTGTAAACAAACAAAAGTTGAGCAATGAAGATCAAGAAGTGACAAATAAAGACTTACTCAACCGAACTAGATGCGTGTGACAAGGAAAAACATTTTTAGGAGACTAATAGGATGATAGAATCATCAACATAGTCTTTCAATATAGGAGGCACATAGTGCATATCATGTCTTTCCCATACACACAAACCATCAAATGATAAAACACATAGGTCCACAAGCTTATTAATATTCAAAAGGAATACCAAAAGAAAAGCAAAGCTTGTGCCTTTTAGGAACCACCAAGGAATATAAAGCAATAAAATGTGGTCACTAAAGAAATATAATATCAATTAAAGATGTAACTATTATCGTGTGTATAAGTTTCTAAGTGGACAACAATCACAAAGATATATATCCACAAAGAAACATGCACACACAAAATAGGTACAAAGGTGAGGAACATGATATCCAAGAGAGGTTCATTAATATACCAATAAGATTTTTGCTTGAAAGCAAAGCACTAAGCTTAGTTTAATCTTAAGGGGATATAGATGAACACACAAAACTCATCAAAGCATCACAAATATCACAAGGGAAAAGTGATAGTTGGAATGCTTCGAGAAAGGTAACGCATATCACAAAAGGTTCAAATGTTTTTTTTTGAGAATTCATCAATATTGCATATGAGAGACTTCAAGTAGAAGTTGCTAGATTAATATACTCGGGATTGGTGAATCATGAAAATGACTATAAATATCCCCATAGTATGTAATCATCCCGGCTTACTCATAGTTGCAATTAAGATGCTTTTGATAAGACATTTGCAAGAACCAAATGAAATGCAACAAGGGGAAATCATGCCAGAAGCAACCTACACAAGGTTGAAAGCTAGAAATGTATGCATGAGATAGATACTTGTTACCCGAGACGACATTGGTGATGAAGAGGATGCGAGTTTGATAATCATCGAAGCTTGACTCCTATAATACCATGGTGAGAACACCTTCCTTATGAATGGAGCAAGCAACCAATGTATCTCCATTGTACCTAAAAACAAAATTCAAGTACAAAATGGTACCCAAACTCATTGGGTACGAAGTAGTTAGAACAACTACAATACATAGGACAAACTCCAAGAAAATATGTGCATATAAATATGAATTTGAATTTCATGCACATCTTAGCCATTTAGGATTTGATGGAGTTTATCCTATATATTGGATCAACGAAAGTAAGCATGCCAAAAGATATATAGTAAATATGCATGCACAAAACTTTCAAGAACCAAAACAAGATACAAATTGGACAAAGAACTAATTAAACCAAGAAGCCACTCACAAGAGTGAAAAGAAAGAGAATTGTCCAAAATACATCAAGACCCAAATCAACACATGATTGAGGAAACCAACATAGAGAGGATACCAAAAAAAAACATAAAAGAGTGAACAAACCCTCTACACTTTTCATGATAGCACACAAAGTACCAAGACGAAAAGTGTTTGTCTTCCAAAGAGACAAGTCATTCGGATAACAAACAAATTTAAAGACAACAAGTCTTCAAACGCATATAGGATAGTTCTTCCAACAATAGTGCATTATTTATTATCTTGCATTTGAATACAAAATGCACACAATGGAATCATTACTCTCCATATATATTATTCAAACACTAGTCATGTTTAAATAAAATCAATTAGATGCAATACCAATTTAAAGAACGGTGATCTACTCAATGTAGGATAGCTTCCCCAAGAATAGTGCAACCCAAAGAAGTATGACTTTGACCATAAGTGCACAGGTATGGGATCATTGCTTTTCCTAACTCAATAAAGCATAAAACAATTTTTGAGTAGAGCAAGGAAGACACAAATGAGTTTGAACCAAACAAATCATTGGCAAGAAACAAGGAAATTTTAGAGAAAAGGCCAAAGTAAATATGATCAATAAACTTACCACAAATTATTATCACTTGTCAAAGACAAGAGATGTATGGAGATATTTCTCGGTGGTAGAATTGTTCACAATCATATTCACAAAACATAAGCATGTGACAAAAGATAGGAATAACAAACATGCTTAGATAGAGATTCTTGAAGGCTTCAAATAAAATCTAATATTCAAAGCACTAAGAAACTCTCATAAACAAGATACCAAAGAAGAGAGACGCAAGATATTTTAAGCAAATATGGGACTTGTTTGAGCAACATGCCACATAGGAACAAGATAACTAATAATATCAACTCTAGGTGGCAATACCTCACATGTTCACATTTTCTAGGATTGTAATATGCACATAGCTTATTACTCCCCCATAATGTGATAATCCATTGAAATCAACAAGAGGCAAAAAAATTCAACTAGATAAAGTTAATGGACATTTAGAAATGAATTTCTCATGAGAAAGAGATACCATATAGAGACAAGATGATATTGATATATCAACACTAAGTGGTATTCCTCATGTACACACATTTTAGGATAGTAAAGTGCAAAGCATATTACTCCCCCAAAATGGGATAGTCCATTAATATCCCAAAGAGCCAACTAAGATAAGCAATGAAAGCAATGAAGGCTCAACACAAAGAACACAAGTACAAGGAGTGCAAATCAACAAGCATAACTAGATTAATCAAGATAGGTAAGTAGGAAGCACAACATATACAAACACATGCTAGAAACAAAACTAACATATGCAAGGGAGCAAGCAACTTTCAAAGTATATAGAATTAAATACAAGTTACCGCTTGGAGGAACATAGGGTAAGAGATATATATAATCCAAGTGACTTGGCTTGAGGAAATATAATTGATGAAGATCCCTTAATTCTTCATAAAATAGCCAAGTCTCCAATGCCATCCATCTCCACCTATTGATCAAGTTTGAGCTTGTTGGTCCCCAACCAAGTTGGGTCCTAAGAGGTTAGTCACAATAGGTTTGGCAACCCAAATGGTTCTTTTCTTGACACCACTTGGAGCACCAACATACTTGGCAAACACATTGCCCACATTATCCTTCCGAATGGAATAGGCATTATCAACAAGGATAGGGTTGGATAATGTACCATTAGTGCATGAAGAAGCAAAGTGTCCCTTCTTGCGACAAAGGTAGCAACATCGACTCTTTTCTTTCTTCTCAATAGGCTTCTCAACAAGAGGAGCATTGGTTTGAGTCTTCTTAGGAGGTGGCCGTTGTTCAACTCGTGGTTGAGCATGAGATTGAACAAGAGGCCTCTTCCCTAGTTGCTTCTCACTAAGAGGCTTCTTCTTCAAAGGGCAAGATCTAACATGGTTCCCTTCAATCTTGCACTTGAAGCAAATAATCTTGGCCGGATCTTTGACTTGTTCTTGGCCCTTCTTCTTGTCAATAATGGACTTGTTCTTGATATTGGAGTTGAATCCAAGTCCACTCTTGTCATTGGGAAGTCTTCGCACTCTCAACATCTTGTCAAGTGTGGAACTCCCTCCATGACACTTTTCCAAGTATTTCTTCAAAGAAGTGACTTGGGCCTTGAGCTCTTTATTTTCCTTTACATAATTAGAAACAACACAAGAACTAAAGGAAGTAGATGCTTCATTGTTAGAGCAACAAGGCAAGGAAAGCAACTCATCACAAGAGGTAGAAACATTATGAGAGGATGAGTTACTAATACTAGAACAAGGCAATATAGCATTAATAGAAGAGATTGTTCTAGTTACCACATGAGGCTCACAAGATGTTACCTTTGTAGTGATAGCCTCAAGAGATAATTTTAGCTTGGTATGGGATGCTAGAAGATCCTCATGAGAGCTAGATAGCTTTTCATGACTCTCTTCCAATTTCCCACACTTGCTAGTCATTAACTCAAGTTGAGCCCTTAGCTCAACATTCTCCTTCAAAATAGATGCTTCACAAGATGTGGAGTTAGTAGCACAAGCATCATTAGAAATAGAAGAAGACAACTTGGCAAGCTCATTATTTAACCTAGAGTTTTCTTCAATTAGATTAGCATTGCCAACAACAAATTCAACCTTTTCATTTTTAAGCACTTTATATTTAGCATGGGTATGGTCACGTGCTTTAGTGAGATAGGCTATTTGTTCATTATAGAGCTCCTCAATAGATTCAAGTTTCTCCTCAAGAGTAACTCGGAGCTCATACTCTTCCTCAAGAGACATAGTGAGGGATGCCTTTTCATTGGCATCACTTCTTTCAATCTCACCTTTCTTTTCAATGATTTTAGCGCTATAAATAGCAAAAGCCAATATTTCACTAAAAGGAGTGATAGCTTTACTACCTTTAGGGAGATCAAGAAGAACCAACTCACCCTTCTCCATTAAAGAGTCTTCGTCCTCAAACTCTCCATAAAATATATACTCATCCTCATCATCACAAGATGTAGTGGGTTCCAAAGGTGGAGATACCTTTGAATCCCTAGCCATAAGGCACATATGAGAAATGGATGGCGATGATGAAGATATACTAGAAGAGCCATTAAGGTCCATGTCTTGTTCCACAAAAAAGTGGGATTCCTCTTGTGACAAATCACATGTTGGTGGAGTGGAGAAAGATGTGAACTCATCACGGCCGGAAGTGGATGGAGAACAATCATCCTCAATAATATTGGACACATCATATATATCTTGAAGTTTTGTCCATAGCTCATGAGCGTTCCGAAAAGGCTTGATTGATTCAATAACTACATCGCTCAAAAAGCACAAGAGACCATTAGATACAAGAGTATCGAGATAAGAGTTTTCCTTATCCTCTAAAGATAAATCTTGAGAATCCTTTGGAGGAGGAAAATCCATATCTACAATTCTCTTAACATACTTTGGACCCATGTCCGTAAGAAATTTAAGAATGCGAATTTTCCAAACATCAAAGTTTCTACCATAGAATATAAAAGCGGGATCATGTTCTATTTCTCTAAACGACATCGTACTCTCTAGGATGTAAATCCTAATAAAGAGAGACGAGGCTCTGATACCAATTGAACGGACAACGACGTCGCCTAGAGGGGGGGGGGGTGAATAGGCGATTAAAACTTTTCCGGTTAATGCTTACTAAATGCGGAAATAAACTAGGTGTTTAAATTAACAAGCATACAACCTAAATATTCTAGGGTAAACTAGATGAACAAACAACTTATGCTAAGCAAGACAAGTAACAAGGTGATAGCAAGATATATAACTTCAAGCTCGAAGGCTATCACAATGTAAATTGCATAAGTAAAAAGCTCGGGTATAGAAATAACCGAGGCACACGGAGACGAAGATGTATTCCCGAGTTCCTCCCACAAAGGGGAGTACGTCTCGTTGGAGGGGTGTGAGCTCACCACGAAGGCCTACTCAACGCCACAAAGGCCTCACCCTATTCTCCGATGAACCCCGCCACAAAGGACTAGTTCACCTTCCACTATTGGCAACCTTCAAACCCGAGGCACGCATCCACAACTCAATTGGAGGCTCTCGGTGTCACCACAATCTTGGGGCACGCATCCACAACTCAATTGGAGGCTCCCAAGAACACCACAAGTCGTCTAGGGTCCAAGACCCAAGAGTAACAAGCTCACAATCTTTCACTTCCACGAATCCTCGTGGAGAGACCAAACCGATGCAACCGATGCAAATGGCAAGAGCACAAGTGCTCAAATCCTCCACTCTCAAATTCCAACAAAGCAACAAATGATTATGGGGGAATAAGAGAGGAAGAACAATGGAGAAACACCAAGAACTCCAAGATCAAGATCTACTAGGTTTCCCTCACTAAGAAGGAGGATGGATTGGTGGAAATGTAGATCTAGATCTCCTCTAACTTCTCCCTCAAAGATATGCAAGAATCATTGGAGGGATTGAGAGAGGAGCAAGCTTTCCAAAGTCAACAATGGTGTGGAGAGAGAGGGAAAACGGGCTGGGAAAGACTTGGGGACTTTGGGGAAGAAAGCCCCTTAAATAGGTGCTAAAAAAACTAGCCGTTTGCCACTTTTTCCGTCCATTCCGGAATGGTCCGGAATATTCCGGACCCCGGAATGACCCGGAATGGCCCGGAATCGATTCCGGAGCGATTCCGGATGGAAACAGAGCCTTTTCCCGTTCTGGCCGGAATATTCCGGAGCCCAGAAAAATCCGGATTCCGGAATCATCCGGAATATTCCGGATTGCAAACCGAAGACAGAAAACCGATACGAGAAATGCAATAACTTTTGCATATGAACTCCGTTTTCGATGTTCTTGGGCTCGTTGGAATCGCAACGACGAGCACTACAAGAATATGCATAGAAACATCATTGTCCATAAATGGAAGATAAAACCAAATGGGTAAAGGTTTAGACCACTCAAATAGGAACACCCGGTAAAACCTCCAACACGAAAACACACATAACTTTTGCGAATGAACTCCGAATAAGGTGAATCCAAAAGGGTTGGAAAGGTAATAACAAGGACTATCCAAACAAAAAGGAATGGAGAAGTTACCACACATGGAAGGTGTGGAAACATTCTAAAAACTGAACCGGATATTTTCACCACCGAAATCGCAACAAGTTTTTCTTACCAAAACCGTTTTCGATAAACCTTGGCTTGCCATGAATATCATGACAAGCACTAAAACCCAAAGGAGACAAAAGCCGAATAAGAACCAAGAAAGATGATATGCAAGTATGCAAAGGTTTGAGCTCTCCACAACAATTCGATCACGTTACTCACTTGAGAGCCCCTCTTGATAGTACGACTATCTATCCTATAATCTGGTCTCCCGAAGACACGAGACCGGTGAAATAGAAAACCTATCAAGATTATACCTTTGCCTTGAGCATTCCACTTGAGCTAGATGATGGCGATCTTGACTCTCTCAAGTTGGATCTTCTTTCTTGATTGCACTTGCTAGCACAAGCTCTGCTTGATGAAGACTTCAAGTTGCTCCCCCATACACCATTACGGGAGAGACCCTTCGGCAAATCTTCACAAGGCCACAATCTCCAAAAGGGTTGCAAGCATCAAGCATAGGATATCTTCTAGATACTTCACTTGAGCTTACCACGTCAAGCTAGATGACGAACACCGCTTGACGACGACAAAGACCATGGGCTATATGAAATCTTCCTTTTGGTTCATGCCCATGGAAAGATACCTAACCACACATAGAAATGCGACACACACATATCATGGGTTAGTTCACAAAGCTATATTGAAAAATGCTTACCATACCATGAGATACACAATCCCACTTGGTACAACTTGTAGCTTTGTGTGTTGATCGCTTGCTTGATCAACCTTGTATCTTTGCTTCTCACTTCTAAAGATGATGTCTTGAAGATGATAATGAAAGATCACCTAATACTTTTCTTCAAGACATACTAGCAATAAGCTCAACTCAAACCAAGACCATTCTTCATATAAATCCATAAATATAACAATGGCCATCAAGGAAGCTAATAGAGTTCAACACATGAACTCCATTATTTCCTATGGACAAGATCTACAAGGATAACTCAATGCAAACATTAGTCCATAAGGATTGTCATTAATTACCAAAACCACATATGGGGGAACCATGCGCTTTCAACGATGCCCCTCCTGTTTCGCCATTGCATAATCGGGCCACCTGTTTCGCCATTGCAGATTAGATCTCATCGCCCTCGTCACGTTCACAGCTCTCCACATGTAGACGTCGCGATCGGACTCCATGGAACGCGAAACCTCTCAGGTTTTTCCTTTCTAATGTGCTTCTCGTCCATCTCCGTGATCTCGCCGTCTTTTCTATGGTCTCGATATTGGTTGTTATTCTCTGTTCTTCCTCTGGTCGAAGCGTTAATCCGTGTATGAACACCTAGTTCTCACCCGTGTGTATCTGAATTTCATGTGTGATTTTAGTTTGCCGTGATGTGGTAAATCGTATTGACGATGGGAGACTCGTTTTCTATGTGAATAATGCCATGTAACTATTCTTTGATTTAAGATCTGCTAACTCACTGATTATTTGGGTTCTCATTTTTTCCTTCTATCTAATTGTAGACGACCGAACCCATTTGGGAAGTTAGATTTTTCTATGAGGACGGTGAAAAAAACAAGAAAGTTGTGGTAGCAGACATGGAACCGGAGGACATCTGCTATATGGAATTCATTAATTTGATTGAAAACGTTGGCTTCAGTGGCGCGCATGATTACCTGTACTGCAGGCTAAATAATGGCCCTGGCAAAGGAAAACTTGTTCCCATAGAATATGGTAGTGATTTGGAGCCATTGGTACGCATGCACTCTAATGATAAGAAGATCTCGCTGTGTGTGTTTAAGGAGAAGGCCACGGTTGATATTGCAACAATAGAGTCTCTTCTTGATGATGCAACTGGATCCACCAGAAAAAAGCGACGGATCACTATCACAGGTTATACTTTCATGCCAAATCTCCAACGCGCAACTCCTTCAATACAGACTTTAATAAATATTTTCCCCCGTAACTATTTTATGCATTCCTTACCTAATCCACAATTTTGATAAATATGCAGTTAGGGATGCAACCGAAGAGGAACAAGCTTCAAACGAAGCAGAAGATACAGATTTCTCCTTTGGCAATGGTACACAAGTTCATTAATTCTTAATCAGCTTTCTGAATTCTGCACAATGCTAATGCTTTGTCCATTTATTGTTAACATTTTCAGAAATAAAGAAAGGATCTGTCTGCATGACAAGGGTTGAAAGTTTACTAGAATATAAAAAAGTCAGGGAAAACGTAGATGTGGTTATTTATTTTTGACATTTAAGCTTTGTCTAAGATTTGTTTTAATGGATAAAAACTACGATTGCTGATTCAGTACAAATGTTAACCCTGAAACAGGAACTGAACCTAACACTGATGTGTCTGAAAGTGACATGTGTTCCCTTGATGATTGGCCTTCCCATGCTCGCCGCTATCGCCCGAAGCTACAACTACAAGACGGTACTAGCTATTTTTTTTTTACATCTTTGTCCTAATTTCTTACAATCAACTACAAAATAAATTGTTTCTTTGTGTGTGTTTTTGGATGTAGGTGATGACATACAGAAGAAGAAAGGGCGAGGTGTAGTGAAAGGTTTGAAAGCCAGCAAGAAGCGTCATGCCAATGGAGCTGCAAAGCTAGGTGTTGATTTCTCTGAAACATTGGGTGGTCCAGTAGGAATGAACAACCGTTCATTCAAGGATGACGTGGTAATCATAATGAAAAGAAGGTTACCAATTATTGGAGTGAGGAGGTGGTCAGACATTCACCCTAACATCCATCGACTCATCGTCGCAGATATGTTGGTGAGTACAACCTTTCTCACATGTGCTGTCTGCTTTTTTTCGTCCATAATTAATGAACTACTACTAAACTAACTCCATATGTTTGTTCTACGCATTACATGACAGATATGAAATGCCATATACAGCAGAAACAGCCGAAAAAATTCTTAAAGTTGCAAAAGAGCGATACAGAGGCAGGCGAGGAAACCTAAGCAGCACTTACAAGGCATACAAAACAGATGATGCCAGAAGGGCATTTGTACCATAAGATTTACAAAAAGAAGAGTGGGAATGGCTGATCGAGTACTTTGGCACTGATCCGAAATTCCTGGTTATTTCTATACTACCTCTTTGTGAATTTTGGACTTTCATGAAATGGCTTGTCCGACAAGTTTTTTTTTATAATTGAATGAGCAGCAACTCAGCCAAAAGAACAAGGAAAACCGTACGCAGATGAAGACAATACACAGAGTAGGATCAAAATCCTACTCTCAACTCAGTTTTGAGAATGTATGGGCCTACTCACTATGCATGCGTCGGTGTTCACTTTGCTTTAATGTTTATAGGATCTAATTGTTGCACTACTTGCAGAGGGATTCGGAAACTGGAGAAGAGCCAGACTGTGTTGCTCTCTGGAAACTGACCCACACAAAGAATGAAACATAGACTACAACAGAGTCCAAGGATGTTTATGTGAGTTCACTGACTTAGAAGCTACTCTAAACATATTTACTGTTCTCCATCTTGGATGTTTCTTCATCTGATTTGAGAGTTTTTTTCGTAATCAGGACACATCATGTAAAGAGATTGAAAACAGATCAAAGGAAACTGGTGTTCCAGTGTCAGCTGAACAAAGAATCAATATTTTCCAGAAAGCATATAAAGATATCTTTGATTGCAAGTCATCGCAGCCTCGTGGGTTCGGATACATGGCCCAGGTGCAAACTAGTTCTCAGCGGTCTAAGTTGCTGTTTGAGGAGCAAGCTCGGGCTACGGCAGAGACCCAAAAAGTAAACTCCCAGCTCACCACGAAGGTCACTACTTTAGAACAGAAGTTACTAGATGAACGTGCAAGCATGGAAGAGAAGATTAATGTAGAGCGGGCTGAGAGAGAAAATCTTGAGAAGAGATTAATGGAAGAGCTTGATCAAAGGGAAAAACTGATGGAGTTGGAGAGAAACTCAAGACAAGAATTTGAAAAAAAACATGGTTGCAGAGTTTAACTCACCGTTGCAGGCAAAGTTTGAAGAGCTCTCCGCACAGATGGAAAAGCAGAAGACGACTA
Organism: Alopecurus myosuroides; assembly: GCA_028641055.1. Taxonomy (NCBI): domain Eukaryota; kingdom Viridiplantae; phylum Streptophyta; class Magnoliopsida; order Poales; family Poaceae; genus Alopecurus; species Alopecurus myosuroides. Next base: position 419,617 of record CM054058.1, read on the forward strand.
CACCTCAGGTGATGATAGTCGTACGATTGCAAACTCGTAAGATTTAGTTGTTTACTTGCGTTGCTAACAGTGCACTTTGTTTTTGCAGACGTTTAAGAAGTCGAACCAGCAACCATTACTTACCAACAGTCCTGCTAAGAAAATAATTCCTCCGCACAGCACGATACAGAATAGTCGAATGTTTAAGTCATATGTAAGTCACAATCTTGTACAATTCGGTAGTAGTACATTCTGTTTTTGCTTCACCCACACTATAGCGTTGCTGCACCCACCCTATACTTGCTGCAGTTTATGTTTCACTATGGGTTGTGGCTTCGTTGTGTTACCACAACTGATTTTGCTTCATCCACACACTATAGTCTGCTGGTTCTTATGTTTCAGCATGTGTTATTGCTGACTAGACTCAAAACTTCTTATTTTTTACAATTGATTGCAGGACGACAATCAAATTTCTGATGGAAAAAAATAGCTGCACTGGATATTTCAGTTTGAATTGATCTTGATTTGATCCATGTTGTACGAGAATTTCATTTGTATATATTATAAATAGCTATGAGAACTATTATTTTGTGTAAATAAACATATTTTACGTACCGTTTTGAACATTTTAATTCACTGCCCGTATTTTTTGTTTCCTTTTTTTTATTTTTATTTTTTCTATAATGTGGCAATAGGTATTTTACCACGATAATTGTAGTGTTGCGTGAAGCCTCAGTCGCCACAACAAAGTGTTTTGTTGAAATAGACTCTCACCACCATTAGGGAGACATCGTCGCAATAGTTTTTCTCCACCGAACTAACTTTGTTGCGATAGTTGATTCACGCCACCAAACTATGTTCGTTGCAATAGGGAATTCCCATACTTCTCGCCACGAAACTAAAATTTGTAGAAATAGAAAGGCGCAACGAATAGTTGAAATTGTCGCAGTTGTTTATAGCTACTAAAATTTGGACGTTGCGAATAGTACATCTCGCCACGAAAATAAAATTTGTCGAAATACAATGGCGCCACGAAAAGTTGTAATTGTCGCAGTTGTTTCTAGCAACATAAAATGTGGATGTTGCGAATACTACATCTCGCCACGAAACTAAAATTTGTAGAAATTGAATGGCGCCACGAATAGTTGAAATTGTCGCGATTGCTTATGGCTACTAATATGAAGGCCGTTGCGATTACTATTTCAAAATCAGCTTACCACGATTGATTGTGTGTGGCAAAACGTTGTTCCCACGCGTATAATGTTTGTTGCCATAGTTTTTTGCCACACAATTGGACGTGGCAAATAAACTCCACTTTTGCAACGAAAGAACAAGCGCAACGGAACACTCGTCGTTGCCACATTGGTCACTCGCCACGTTTGGGTATTTGTTGCACTAGAGGTGTACCAACGAAATACGTACGTTGCGTTATGTGAGAGACGCGACGGAAAAGTGCGTGGCAATTGGCCTAGGAAATGGTTGCAACTGTATTCTTTTGTAGCGACGAATCTAAGTGCGCGGAGACAGACTTCTACCACGGAGGTTTTCGCGACGCCTCCCAACGAAACCGATTTCGATGCAACAAAACCCTATTGCGACGATACGCCACTTTTTACAACGACTATTTTCGTTGCAATAGACCGATTCCGTTGTAGTGAAGACATGATATGCACTATGTGCCTCATATATTTAAAGACTATGATGAAGCTTTGCTCATCCTATTAGTCTCCTACCAATGTCTTTCCTTGTCACACTCATCTCTTTCGGCTGAGTAAATCTTTACTTGTAGCTTCTTGATCTTAATTGCTCAACTCTTGTTTGTCTGCAAGTTGCTTTTCTTCATTTCCAATCTATTCTCTTGCTCTTGGTTGTGTTCAAAATTATCTAGAAGGGAGTGATGATTCCATGTTGTGCACATTATATAGTAATTCAAATCTAACATTGTGCATGTACCTTGGGGAGTTCCCTCTTGATTTTCTAGAACACTTGGTTGATCTTATCATAATATTGATTTTGATCAATCGGTTTTTCGGATCCTTTGGTTGGTTGCTTCTTTATGAAAGTATCCTTCAATTTGACTTTGCTTGTAAATCTTTGGATCCTCAATATAATTTGACCTCCCTCCATCTATTCCTAGTTGGATATATGCTCTTGATTTCACTCATATCATGAGGAATGCATACACTATGGGGGAACTCTTATTATATTGGCCTTCTAATCTTTTTTCCCATTTCGGCAATGGATGCCAATGGGGGAGAAGTTTAGAGGGTTTAGGGGAATTTGGTTCTATACTTTAGTTTCGTTCTTAAGCATTTGCCTTCCATGCTATTGCATCCTTGCTCTTTGTTTTGCATGGTTGCTTAATTCATCATATAAACCCTCGTAAAAAGGGATTGTCATCAATTACCAAAATGGGGGAGATTGAAAGTGCATGGTGCCCCATATGTGGTTTTGGTAATTAATGACAATCCTTATGGACTAATGTTTGCATTGAGTTATCCTTGTAGATCTTGTCCATAGTAAATAATGGAGTTCATGTGTTGAACTCTATTAGCTTCCTTGATGGCCATTTTTATATTCAAGGATTTATATGAAGAATGGTCATGGTTTGAGTTGAGCTTATTGCTAGCGTGTCTTGAAGAAAAGTATTAGGTTATGCTTCATGGTTATCTTCAAGACATCATCATTTGAAGTGAGAAGAAAAGATACAAGGTTTATCAAGCTAGTGATCAACACACAAAGCTACACGATGTACCAAGTGGGATTGTGTATCTCATGGTATGGTAAGCAATTGTCAATATAGCTTTGAAATCTAACCCATATATGTGTGTGTGGCATGTGTATGTGTGGTTAGGTATCTTTACATGGGCATGAACAAAGAGGAAGATTTCATATTTCCCATGGTCTATGTCATTGTCAAGCGGTGTTCGTCACCTAGCTTGACGTGGAAGCTCAAGTGAAGCATCTAGAAGAAATCCTATGCTTGATGCTTGCCACCCTTTTGGAGTTTGTGGCCTCGTGAAGATTTTCCATTAAGGCTCTCTCCCATAATGGTGTATGGGGGAGCATCCTCTCCCATAGTGGTGTATGGGGGAGCAACTTGCAAGTCTTCATCAAGCGGAGCATGTGCTAGCAAGCACGATCAAGAAAGAAGATCCAACTTGAGAGAGTCAAGATCGTCATCATCTAGCTCAATTGGATTGTGCAAGGAAAAGGTATGACTTAGATAGGGTTTCTATTTTACCGGTCTCATTATGCTATTTGGGAGACCGGATTATAGGATAGATAACCGTACTATCAACATGGGCTCTTGAATGCATATCTTGATCGTATCTATCGTAGAGAGCTCAAACCTTTGCATACTTGGCATCATCCTTCTTGGTTCTTATTTGGGTTTTCTCCATGTAAGGTTTTAGAGCTTGTCATGTTCTTCATGTCAAGCTCAAGTTCATCAAAAATGGATTTCGTATGAAAAACTTATCGTATTTTTGTTGTTGGAGGTTTCTACCGGTTGTCCTTTATTGATAGGCCAAACCTTTCATCATTTGGTTTTATATTCCCATTCTGTACTATGATTTTTCTCTGCATATTCTTGTAGTGCTTGTCTTTGCGATTTCAACGAGCCCAAGAACATCGAAAACGGAGTCCGGATGCAAAAGTTACGACCGTTTTCATATAGGGTGTTCTGCAGTTTTTTCCACCATCGGAGGCTCCGGTGGTGGCTCCGCCGGAAACCCCTTCGGGTTGATGTTGGCGGAGCCTCCGGTGAAACCACCGGAGGCTCCGGTGGTTGGGGCATATTTTCAGCCATTTTGGTGTCCTAACTCATCCGGGGGGCGGAGGTTCCGGTGTTTCCTCCAACGGTTGGATATTTGGGTGACCTATTTAAGGGGCCTTCTTCCCCAATGGTTCCCCAACCTTTTGGGCAAGTTTGACCTCCATTGTTGACCTCCAAAATCTTGCTATCTCTCAATCCCTCCAATGATTCTTGCTTCCACTTGAGGGAAAAGAGAGAGGAGATCTAGATCTACCACTTCACCAATCAATCCCTCCTCTTTGTGAGGGGAATCTATTGGATCTAGATCTAGGGATTCATTTGTTGTTTTCCTTGTTCTTCCTCCTTCCTCCCTCCATAGCATTAGTTTCTTTGGTGGGATTTGAGAGAGAAGTTCTTGACCACCTTTTGTGTTCTTGCCATTGCATTAGGTGCATCGGTTTGAGTTCCCCACGAGATTCGTGAAAGAGAAGTTCGTGAGCTTGTTACTCTTGGGTGCTTGGTCACCGGAGAGATTGTTCCTCTTGGGTGTATTGAGCACCCTAGATGGTTAGTGCTTGGGGCTTCCACCTTGTTGCAAGAAGCTTCGTTGAGAGCCTCCAATTGAGTTGTGGAGATAGCCTCAACCTCGTGTAAGGTTTGGTCAACGCCTTTAAGTCGACCTCATAGTGGAAACGAGCATCTCCCTCCCCGGAGAAGCTCAAGGAGAATAAGGTGTGCACATCCAAGCTATTGAGGAGCGCCTAGGTGGCTCCCTACCTCTCCAACGAAGACGTACTTCCCTTGGGAAGAAACTTCGGTAATCACACCGGTGTCTCCTTGTGCTTCGGTTATCTCTATACTCTAGCTCGTTACTTATGCATTTACCTTTGTGATAGCCATTGTGCTTGAAGTCATCTATCTTGCTATCTCATAGTTGTATATCATGCCTAGCATAAGTTGTTTGTAACATCCCAAGTATGAAAACCTACCATTTAGAATGTTTGATTTCTTGTTATCAAAGTATTGCATCATGTCATCATGTTTATTCCTTTGTTGCATTTGTTTCCTTTTGTTTTGCATATGTTCTTAATTGTTTTCATAATGAAACTCAAACAATTTCAAATGGTTATTTCATACTTGCTCTGTTACAACATTTCAAATAACAATCTCAAATAAAAACAACCCACTTGTTTTCATATTTTTCCATATTGATCAACTAATAAGATGGTGCTTTTTATTTCCACTAATTAATTCCAATATGGTTTCAAATTCAAAGCAAATCATCTACAGCACCTAATTTGGAAATTATAAAAAAAAATACCATTCTAATGTTTTGATCCACTTAATAATAGGGGTCACCCTAATAAAAACCTTGTTTTCAATATTAAGTCACTAATTAACAACCATTTTAATTTCCAAATCCCCTTCAAATTCAAATCAAATGCATCAGGCAGAACCAATTTGAACTTATGAACACTATCTAAACCAATCAACTAATTTAACCAAGTTAATAATAGGGTTCACCCTATTAAACTTGTTGTTTTCAAATATCAATCAATTAATTTGCAATTTATTCCAATTCAAACCATTTTGGCAAAAACAGCAAGTAAACTTCAAAATTTCTGAAAACAAACTTAACCTTTGTTTGCTAATGACCTAAGAAGCTTAACCTAATTTTTCTAAAATTTGTACTACTTTAACACCTATCTTTTGTTTCCCTTTTCTATTGCTACCAAAAAAAAACAGAAAGCAAAAAAATAAAAAAAAGCAAACAGCTGCGCGCGCAGCAGCTACCCAGCCCAAACCCACCTAACCCTCGCCTAGCGCGCAGCCCAGCCCGTTTCATCACGCGCGTACCGCTTCGATGCGCGCACCTCCTTCCGTCCCAAGTACGGCAGGGCATCCGCCGCGCCACGTCGCCGTACGGCCGCGCCCGACGGCCAGGAGAGCCCCGTGGCCGCTACAAATACCCCTAGACCCCCCTGACAGGTGCCCTAACCCTAGCCTGTCCCTCTCCCCTCGCGATCGCCGCCATCCCCTCTCTTCTCGCCGTGTTCCTCTCTCTGCCGCCACTCGCCGGCAAACTTCTCTGAATCCGTCCACGCCGCGGCCACCATGTCGCTCCTCCACCCTACCTAAAACCGGGAACCAACTCACCGCTACCTCCTCTCCCTTTTCGACACCATATCTAGCCCGGAGGCACACATATTCGCCGCCGCCATCTGCTGCATCGCCGCCGGCCGCCACCCCGAGCATCTGCATCCACGACGAACGCCGGTGAGCGCGCCACCGTCTCCTTCCCCCTCTCGGTACCCTCTGCTCGCAAGCATCCATGCATGCACTGCACGCATCCAGGTCTAGCACCCCACCGCAGCACTGCCACGGTGATCCCCGCCGGCGATCATCGAGTTGTTCTCCGTCAGGGTTCAGACAGCGCGCGTTTAATTTCAGTTAGGCGTAGCTCTGAACCTTATCCTTGCTGCATCTCTGTACCTGACAAGAAACGCAGCGCAGCGCATCTGGTTCAGGAGCAGCGCACGCTAGCGAGAGGTCGTGTGTTCGAGCCTTGGGCTCGCGGGATTAAAATCCCAAACCTTTTTTCCGCGCCACGCTGACAGGGAGGGCCCCCTGTCAGCCACACAGTAGCCACGTGTGCACGCGCAGGCCAGGGCCCCCCTGGCAGTGGCTAGGGTGTGCTTCCACACGGTAACAAAAGTTTTAACAGTTTCTGTTTTTTAAAACCAGTCCTTAAAAATCACAGATTGGTCCCTGGTTTTAAAAACCTAACAACTTTAATTTTATAACTCCAATAAATGAAAATAAAATATGTGTGCTAGTCTAAATTAAATTCTCTATCTTTTGGTATCATTTGTTTTCTGTTTTGAAATTTCAAAATGCAATTCAAATTTGAATTCAAATAATTCAAATGCAATTTGCTAAATTCAATAACTAATTCATTATTAATCCAATAAATGCAAATAAAATATGTTTTCCATGCTATTTCAAAGAACCTTTTCAAATATAAATTTTGTTTCATGTTTTGAATAATTTAAATTGCCTAAATAATTTAATCCTTGTTTAATTCATTTAAATTTGATAAAATCATAACTTGCTCAAATTAAATTATTTTTAAACATGCAAAATATGTTTTCAACCTAGAAAAGTATAAACTTTTCAAATATGAATTTGAATTTATGTTTTGAACAAATAAAAATTCAAATAAAATTCATGCTTGTTTTAAATTCATTTAGAACTTGTTTAATATTGTTTAAGTCATAATAAATTCATACTAACTCCTATTTCAAAATTTGAAACATGTAATCCAACTAAAGTTTGATGTTCTTTTCAAATATGAATTTTGTTATTTGTTTTGAACACTTTAAATTGATGAAAACAACAAATGTTTGTGTGACATGTTTAAGTAACCCAAAATTTCCAAACTTAATAAATGATTTCCAAACATGTTAAAAACCTTTTCCACTTGCATCTATGGTTGTTATTTTGTTGTTATCATCATGCATGCATCATGGTAATAAATTCTCACATGGTAATTAAATTGTAGATCCTTTGTTTCCACCTTAATTCATGGACCTTTTCTATCTGCAATCTCATTGCATATGGGTCCATTTAAATTGTGTTACCATGTTAGCTAGTTTATTTTGATGCAACCATTAACTTGACATGCATCATCCCATGATTGTGCACTATGACATGATATTGATTGTTTATATTTCTGTCTTGTTTGTTTGCTTCTTCTCGAATAGACGACGACGTTGAGACAGACAATCTTTACAGCACCCCTTCTGAGGATCTAGCTCAGTACCCGGCTGCTGAGTTTGTAGGCAAGTTACCACTCACATGAACCATTGTGTTCCTTTCAACCCTGGTTACCGATACTTTCCGTTGTCTATTTCTGCTAGCCTTAGTGGTAGTTGTTTCTGTTACGAACCTATCACATGAATCCCCTAACCCTGATATTGCCTCACCACCACTCCTACAACCCTATTGACTGAGCCAGTGTCTTACTAGCATGCTTAGGTTGTTTTGCTCGAGTCTGTTACCCGTTACTTTCAGTTACTATATTTTATTATGTTCTGGGGGCTCGATGTTTAATCAATCAATCATGCTAATGTTATTACTTAATAATAATTTGATGTTAAGGCACCAGCAGGAGGCCCTGTGTGGTTTTGAGGCCTGCTAGTGTCGACCCTAATAGGAAAAGGGTCTTGTCTACTGATCCATGATGAGCGCACTACCCGCATGTGGGAAGCGAGTATGGGCGCCCCCCTCAATTTGATTCGATTCGCATCTCGTCCAAATCATCTCATTTAGTTCGTGTTTTCCATTTGCCGCATGCATGTTTTTGCGAGCCCAGCGCAGGGTGGAACTTTTGTAGTCGGCATATAGGGGGACACGTTCTTAGAGTGCTATGAGGGTCCATTTTCTTCTGGGCTCGATTAGCCGTGCGCCCAAGGTGCTTTGGGCTTGATGCGAAGAAGAGTTGAGTTGTGTTGAGTGCCCCGCTTGGTGGGAGGCATCCCATCTGGCGGGTTATTCATACGTGTACAGCCAAATTGGTGCAACCCTGCAGGGATAATCTTCTCGAGAAGCCGTGTTTTCCACGGTTATGGTTAACTTGGTGAAAGTACTGGCTAACAAGTAATCAGGACAACTTAAACCTAATGATTCACAATCTCACACCCCATGATTAACAACTTGACTAGTAATAGGATTATTGTCACAATAACTTGACTCATCTTTAATCCAACTGTGTGAGTTATCCTCGGATTGCTTCTTTGGATAAGGGGCGAGATCCAGGATGGGTTTGCTTGAAGTTATCTTTCAGTTGGTTACAATACTCGATCTTACCTCCTTTCTGATAGTTGGAAGTGATAGAATCTCTGTAGTTGGTTAGCGCAGCCAGTTGCAGCATCTTTTATATCCCCTTTCTTCCGTTGAACCCAAGGCATCCGTGCTTGGTGTTGACGGGCTACACTTTGGTGAACTGTGAGTCTTGCTTCCAGTACGTCTATGTACTGACCCCTTTGGGGCTGTGGTTTCCGCAGACTACGCTTACGAGGATCCAGGTGACGGCTACTACGTGGAGTTTGACGAGGCTGCTGACGAGTAGTTAGCGGACCCGGGCAGGATCCGAGACATCGTGGATGGGCTCCGTCTTTATTTCAGTTTCCGGCTTCTTAAGCCTATTTGGATTTGTCTGTACTCAGACCCCTTTGAATGCTTCCGCTGAGATGTAATGATGTTATGTTGGGACATGTGTCCTCTGGATGATTGTATTTGCTATTCTCTGCCCTAGTGAGGGCCAGTTGCAACTTATTTCAATCTTTTGTGTCTTAGAGATATGTTGTGCTATCATTCTGTTACAAGCCGTTGACGTACCATGTGTGTATGGTATGAAGTACGTCAATGGTAGTGTCCTGATTTCTATGGGATAGTTTACGTCGACGCTGAACAGATAGGGGTTGGTTGTCACACATACGTGTGTTGGCCTACTCGTAAGAGGACGCGGGTGCCGGTAAGCCCCGTAATCCAATCTACTACTGTTCAACGGAACGGCGAGTATCCTTTAGAAGTCCGGGTGCGACAAATGGTATCAGAGCCTGTCTGCCTGTAGGATCCCTTTTACTGGTCGCAGTTGAGTCTAGAAACTATTTTGTAGCTATATAGGAAAAATGAAACGTGAGAGTAGGAATTCTGCCATTTTTCTTCTTTCCCCACCCACCCACCCTTTTCTGGTAAGGAAGTGCAACGTTGTTTTCTCTTCTCACCTAAACTTTCAAGCTAGGATTTCACGTGTTTTGGGTTCTCCGTAGTACCTCAGGTGTTTTTGGTCTCGTGTTTCCCGATGTTGCTTCAATATCCTGTTCTTTTCAACATCCTTTTCGTCCGTTGAACCTTGTTGTTGCTTTCCACTTCAGTTCTCTACCGGCGTCTAATCAAAACCTCCCAAATCATCTGCAGATGGATCTCAGGTTCTTCCCGCAGGTGGTTCGGATGACTCGTTGTGAGAGCACCGCCGGTTATCCGGAGATGCTGAGAGACATGGTCACTTATCTGGGGTTCCGTTGGGCACCAGAGTACCAGGTCTACGAGTAGCAGCGAGAGTTTGACCAGACCTACTACCCGGCTATCGTCTACATTCTGTCAGATGATGGCATGAGCGTTGTCCACCGCTACGAGGCAGTAGGTTCCACAGTGGATATGGCTGTGCAGCAGGCAGCTTACGTGAGTCTCACCGTCCTCCGTGCTGACTACTGGGGGTTTGACGATTCTATCTATCGCCGCATCCCCCGTGGTTACATCACTTCAGCGGGAGCTCACTTCACCCTCTACGACAACCTGGATGTCTACGAGCATGATAACACCAGGCTGCACACCACCGCTCAGTTTGTGAGGCACAGTGACGCTGTTGCCACCACACTTTCTCAGGAGTTGGCCTCAGTCAGGGAGCAGCTCTACCTTGCTTTGACTCGTCTGGCTACGTACACCACAGACTTTGTTGGAGATGAGCGCTTTGCACGTTTCCATCAGACAGTTGGACGTAGTCTGCCAGATCCTGGAGGTTACGAGCCGATCAGAGGTCCACTCCTCAACCTTGGAGCTGGTTACACTGGGATTCCACGCTTTGGAGCACAGGGAGACGACGCTTTCTACTTCACCACACCGAGAGTCGCTCTCAGAGCAGTCCCGATCTACGTGGATCGTCGTTCTACCTACTTCCGTGGGATTCCTCCTCACCGTATCTCTCGTCGTACTACTCACCGCCGTCCTGCGTGATGAGCATGGGAGTACCGATGTATCCATTCCTAGCTATGTTTAGTTCCTTTGTCTTTCGAACCATGTAGTGGTGTGTTGGATATTCTGATGTATTTGAACATGTGATGATGTACCTGTTGGTTATCTATTCATGCGTCGGAATAATCTCTCTTTCGGTTACCAAGTCTATCCTTTTCTGTTGTTGTGCTAAAATGCATGTCTATTCAGGATGCCGCCAACAAGGAGCAACCCGCCTGAACCACCTCCGCTCACGGAGCTGTTGACTAAGATGACTCAGGTCGTGGCTCAGATGGCCCAGATCCAGGCTAACCAGCACAACAACCAGAATGCTCCGCGAGTCAGCATGAAGGAGTTCCTCAGCATGGGTCCGAGAGCTTTCGTGGCAACACGTGAGCCTCTGGATGCTGATGACTGGATCAGGGAGATGACCAGGGCTCTGGACATTGCTCACGTTGCTGAGGAGGACAAAGTCAAGTATGCCACCTACCTACTGAAGGGTCAGGCAGCTACCTGGTGGGAGAACTACCAGACCACGAGAGCTGGCTATCCTATCACCTGGGGATGTTTCAAGGATGCCTTCCTGAAGCACCACATCCCAGATGGTCTCATGGAAAGGATGCGTGAGGAATTTTGCTCTCTCAAGCAGAGCAAGCTGGACGTCATTGGCTACCAGAACGAGTTCAATCGTCTCGCTCGATACGCTGGTGATGAGGTGTCCACTGAAGCTAAGAAGATGGCAAGGTTCCGCCGAGGTTTTAACCCGGAACTGAAGTACGCTCTCACCAACATCAAGTGCAAGGACTTCGAGGAGCTCGTGAACACTGCGCTCAATGAGGAAAATGGGCGCAAGGCGTTCGAGGAGTCCCGTAAGCACTCGCGTGAGGGTGGTTCCTCCTCCAACATGACCACCCCTCCGCAGAAGCGCCGCATCTGGGTGCCAAATGCTGCTGTCACTCGGGCTCCATATGCCCAAGCTTCTCCAGGCTTTGCTCCCCGCCCACCCAACCCATCTCAGATGCAGAGTCAGAGGGTTTCAATGGGGCAGCCAAGGCCAGGTCCTCCTCGTGTCGTCACTTGCTACAAGTGCAAGGATACTGGACACTATGCTGATAAGTGCACTCAGAGGCAGCTACCTCCACCTCCTCGCCCCAACACCAACCAGGCAATGGTTCGTGCTCCCCCGGCTAAAGCCTTCAACTCCAACAACAGGCCTGTCGGGAGGACCGCGAGGGTGAATCATATCAAGGCCGACAAAGCTGAGAAAGCTGCTGACGTCGTTCTCGGTATATTACCCGTAAACTCTACTCCAGCTAAAGTGTTGTTTGATACCGGAGCATCGCATTCTTTTGTGTCAAAGATTTTTGCAAAAGCATACAACCTAGTTCTGGTTCCACTAAGCAATCAAATCACTGTTCACTCTCCGTGACCGCAAATGTTGACTTCCAAGATAAGTATGGACAATCAAATCCTAATTGGAGTACGCATATTCCTTGCTTCACTAATGTTGCTGGGAAATTCTGACATTGATGTCATTCTGGGCATGGATTGGTTGAAGACCCATGAAGCTAAAATTGACTGTGCTCAAAAGTCAATAACTCTCTCTCACCCTTCTGGCCAGATAGTCTATTCTCCATATGGACCAAGTTCTGTTCAGCTATTCAACCTCGATGCAAAACCCCTTCCTGCAATTGAAAATGTTCCGGTGGTTTGTGAATTCCCTGACGTCTTTCCAGAAGAGTTGCCAGGGATGCCTCCGGACAGAGCAGTTGAGTTCGTGATCGAGCTTGAGCCAGGTACTGCTCCAATCTCTAAGAATCCATACAAGATAGCTCCTCCTGAACTGAAATTGTTGAAGGAGCAAATCGATATGTACATGGAGAAAGGTTACATTCAGCCTAGTTCCTCCGCTTGGGGTTGCCCAACTCTGTTTGTTGCCAAGAAGGATCAAACAAAAAGACTCGTGGTTGACTATCGTCCTCTCAACGAGAAAACCATCAAAAACAAGTATCCAATTCCTCGTATCGATGATCTTTTTGATCAACTTGCTGGAGCCTCAATATTCTCAAAGTTGGACTTGAGGATGGGTTACCATCAGATAAAGATCAGAAAGGAAGATATTCCTAAGACAACTTTCACCACTCGGTACGGTCTATATGAATACACCGTCATGTCCTTTGGTCTCACCAATGCACCGGCGACATTCTCTAGACTCATGAATTCTATCTTCCATGAATACCTCGACAAGTTCGTTGTGGTATATCTCGATGACATTCTAGTCTACTCCAAATCCGAGGAAGAGCATGGAGAACACCTTCGTCTCACTCTCATGAAACTTCGCGAGTATCGTCTATATGCCAAGTTCTCCAAATGTGAGTTCTGGATTCCAGAAGTTGCTTACCTTGGTCATGTCATCTCTGCCAAAGGCATAGCCATTGACCCAGAAAAGGTTAAGGCAATTGTTGATTGGAAACCTCCTAAGACGGTGAAGCAAGTCAGAAGTTTTCTCGGCTTGGCTAGCTATTGTCGTCGTTTCGTCCAAAACTTTTCCAAGATTGCCAAACCTCTCACTGATCTCACAAAGAAGGACAAGAAGTTCGTTTGGACTCCACAGTGTGATGAGAGTTTCAATCTCCTCAAGACTAAACTCACTTCTACACCAGTTTTGGTTGGCCCAGATACTACCAAACCTTTCCAGATATTCTGCGATGCATCTCTCCAAGGTCTAGGAGCAGTTCTTATGCAAGAACGTCAAGTTGTGGCTTATGCTTCACGTCAGTTGAACCCACATGAGCAAAACTATCCCACTCATGACCTAGAACTTGCAGCAGTTGTGTTTGCCCTCAAGAAATGGAGACAATACTTGTTGGGTAACAAAACTGAAATCTTTTCCGATCATAAGAGTCTGAAATACATCTTCACTCAACCAGATCTAAACCTCAGGCAAAGGAGATGGATTGAAAAGATTAAAGACTTTGATCTCACCATTTCTTACACTCCAGGCAAGGCTAATGTTATGGCCGATGCTCTCAGTCGCAAGTCCTATTGCAATAATCTCATGATCATGGAAAGCCAGCCTCCACTTCATGAAGAATTCCAGAAGCTGAACCTTGGTCTTGTCCCTCAAGGTTACCTTGCTAGCTTGACAGCCAGTCCAACTCTCGAGGACAAGATTCGTTCTGAACAACTTCGTGATACTGAAATCAAGAAGATTGTAGAGCACATCAAGGAAGGCAATGATAAATTCAAGTCCTTCTCAATTGATGACAAGGGAACTGTGTTCTTCGAAGGACGCATTGCAGTTCCTTAGATTCAAAGTCTCAAAGATGTCATTCTCAAGGAGGCTCATGAAACTCCTCTCTCCATCCACCCTGGAAGTACAAATATGTACCAGGATCTCAAGACTCTGTATTGGTGGCCTGGCATGAAACGTGAAATTGCTCAATACGTTTCTAAATGCGACGTTTGTCAACGTGTTAAGGCAGTCCATCAGAAAACAGCAGGCCTACTCCAACCTCTGAAAATTCCTGAGTGGAAGTGGGACATGATTGAAATGGACTTCGCTACTGGGTTTCCAAAGTCCAAGAAGGGCAACGATGCAATCTTCGTTGTTATTGATCGTCTCACTAAGGTAGCTCAGTTCTTTGCTGTCAAGGAAACTATCTCAGCTAGCCAGTTAGCAGAGCTCTACACAGCAAGGATCGTTCCTCTTCATGGTGTTCCATTGGAAATAAGCTCAGACCGTGGAAGCATATTCACTTCTCATTTCTGGAAGAGTTTTCAAGAAGCATTGGGCACCAAACTTCTGTTCAGCACAGCTTATCACCCTCAGTCTCAGGGGCAAGTCGAAAGAGTCAATCAGATTCTCGAGGATATGCTCAGAGCATGTGGTCTCTCCTTTGGCATGAAATGGGAAGATTGCCTTCCATATGCTGAATTCTCCTACAACAACAGCTACCAGGCAAGCCTAGGCATGGCACCATTTGAAGCACTCTATGGCCGCAGATGCAGGAGTCCAATAAATTGGTCTGGAGCTGGTGAACGTTCACTCTTAGGCCCTGACATTGTTAAGGAAGCCGAGGAGAAAGTTCGTATCATTCGTGACAATCTCAAGATTGCTCAGTCTCGTCAGAAGAGCTATTATGATAGCAAGCACAGGGATATGATCTATGCACCTGGTGACAAGGCATATCTCCGTGTAACTCCCCTCAGAGGCACTCATCGTTTTGGTGTGAAAGGAAAGCTTGCACCAAGATACATTGGTCCTTTCAATATTCTCTCAAGGCGGGCAGAAAATGCTTATCGTCTTGAACTTCCAGAAAAACTATCCAAGGTGCACGATGTGTTCCACGTGTCCCAGCTCAAGAAGTGTTTCAAAGATCCAGATCGTGCAGTTGATCATGATTCCATTGAACTGCAAGATGATCTATCTTATGAGGAGCACCCTGTTCGTATTCTCGATGAGACCGAGCGTAAGACTCGCAACAAGAGCACCAAGTTCTTGAAAGTGCAGTGGTCGCATCATTCCGATAAAGAGGCAACGTGGGAGACCGAAGAGGATCTTTGAAAGAAGTATCCGGACCTTTTCACTTCTCAGTAAGGAATCTCGGGGCGCGATTCCTTCAAGGGGGGGCGTTTTGTAACATCCCAAGTATGAAAACCTACCATTTAGAATGTTTGATTTCTTGTTATCAAAGTATTGCATCATGTCATCATGTTTATTCCTTTGTTGCATTTGTTTCCTTTTGTTTTGCATCTGTTCTTAATTGTTTTCATAATGAAACTCAAACAATTTCAAATGGTTATTTCATACTTGCTCTGTTACAACATTTCAAATAACAATCTCAAATAAAAACAACCCACTTGTTTTCATATTTTTCCATATTGATCAACTAATAAGATGGTGCTTTTTATTTCCACTAATTAATTCCAATTTGGTTTCAAATTCAAAGCAAATCATCTACAGCACCTAATTTGGAAATTATATAAAAAAAATACCATTCTAATGTTTTGATCCACTTAATAATTGGGGTCACCCTAATGAAAACCTTGTTTTCAATATTAAGTCACTAATTAACAACCATTTTAATTTCCAAATCCCCTTCAAATTCAAATCAAATGCATCAGGCAGAACCAATTTGAACTTATGAACACTATCTAAACCAATCAACTAATTTAACCAAGTTAATAATAGGGTTCACCCTATTAAACTTGTTGTTTTCAAATATCAATCAATTAATTTGCAATTTATTCCAATTCAAACCATTTTGGCAAAAACAGCAAGTAAGCTTCAAAATTTCTGAAAACAAACTTAACCTTTGTTTGCTAATGACCTAAGAAGCTTAACCTAATTTTTCCAAAATTTGTACTACTTTAAAACCTATCTTTTGTTTCCCTTTTCTATTGCTACCAAAAAAAAACAGAAAGCAAAAAAAAAAAAAGCAAACAGCTGCGCGCGCAGCAGCTACCCAGCCCAAACCCACCTAACCCTCGCCTAGCGCGCAGCCCAGCCCGTTTCATCACGCGCGTACCGCTTCGATGCGCGCACCTCCTTCTGTCCCAAGTACGGCAGGGCATCCGCCGCACCACGTCGCCGTACGGCCGCGCCCGACGGCCAGTAGAGCCCCGTGGCCGCTACAAATACCCCTAGACCCCCCTGGCAGGTGCCCTAACCCTAGCCTGTCCCTCTCCCCTCGCGATCGCCGCCATCCCCTCTCTTCTCGCCGCGTTCCTCTCTCTGCTGCCACTCGCCGGCGAACTTCTCTGAATCCGTCCACGCCGCGGCCACCATGTCGCTCCTCCACCCTACCTAAAACTGGGAACCAACTCACCGCTACCTCCTCTCCTTTTTCGACACCATATCTAGCCCGGAGGCACACAGATTCGCCGCCGCCATCTGCTGCATCGCCGCCGGCCGCCACCCCGAGCATCTGCATCCACGACGAACGCCGGTGAGCGCGCCACCGTCTCCTTCCCCCTCTCGGTACCCTCTGCTCGCAAGCATCCATGCATGCACTGCACGCATCCAGGTCTAGCACCCCACCGCAGCACTGCCACGGTGATCCCCGCCGGCGATCATCGAGTTGTTCTCCGTCAGGGTTCAGACAGCGCGCGTTTAATTTCAGTTAGGCGTAGCTCTGAACCTTATCCTTGCTGCATCTCTGTACCTGACAAGAAACGCAGCGCAGCGCATCTGGTTCAGGAGCAGCGCACGCTAGCGAGAGGTCGTGTGTTCGAGCCTTGGGCTCGCGGGATTAAAATCCCAAACCTTTTTTCCGCGCCACGCTGACAGGGAGGGCCCCCTGTCAGCCACACAGTAGCCACGTGTGCACGCGCAGGCCAGGGCCCCCCTGGCAGTGGCTAGGGTGTGCTTCCACACGGTAACAAAAGTTTTAACAGTTTCTGTTTTTTAAAACCAGTCCTTAAAAATCACAGATTGGTCCCTGGTTTTAAAAACCTAACAACTTTAATTTTATAACTCCAATAAATGAAAATAAAATATGTGTGCTAGTCTAAATTAAATTCTCTATCTTTTGGTATCATTTGTTTTCTGTTTTGAAATTTCAAAATGCAATTCAAATTTGAATTCAAATAATTCAAATGCAATTTGCTAAATACAATAACTAATTCATTATTAATCCAATAAATGCAAATAAAATATGTTTTCCATGCTATTTCAAATAACCTTTTAAAATATAAATTTTGTTTCATGTTTTGAATAATTTAAATTGCCTAAATAATTTAATCCTTGTTTAATTCATTTAAATTTAATAAAATCATAACTTGCTCAAATTAAATTATTTTTAAACATGCAAAATATGTTTTCAACCTAGAAAAGTATAAACTTTTCAAATATGAATTTGAATTTATGTTTTGAACAAATAAAAATTCAAATAAAATTCATGCTTGTTTTAAATTCATTTAGAACTTGTTTAATATTGTTTAAGTCATAATAAATTCATACTAACTCCTATTTCAGAATTTAAAACATGTAATCCAACTAAAATTTGATGTTCTTTTCAAATATGAATTTTGTTATTTGTTTTGAACACTTTAAATTGATGAAAACAACAAATGTTTGTGTGACATGTTTAAGTAACCCAAAATTTCCAAACTTAATAAATGATTTCCAAACATGTTAAAAACCTTTTCCACTTGCATCTATGGTTGTTATTTTGTTGTTATCATCATGCATGCATCATGGTAATAAATTCTCACATGGTAATTAAATTGTAGATCATTTGTTTCCACCTTAATTCATGGACCTTTTCTATCTGCAATCTCATTGCATATGGGTCCATTTAAATTGTGTTACCATGTTAGCTAGTTTATTTTGATGCAACCATTAACTTGACATGCATCATCCCATGATTGTGCACTATGCCATGATATTGATTGTTT
This sequence comes from Alopecurus myosuroides, assembly GCA_028641055.1. Lineage (NCBI taxonomy): Eukaryota > Viridiplantae > Streptophyta > Magnoliopsida > Poales > Poaceae > Alopecurus > Alopecurus myosuroides. The sequence continues at coordinate 437,549 of CM054058.1, forward strand.
ATATTTCTGTCTTGTTTGTTTGCTTCTTCTCGAATAGACGACGACGTTGAGACAGACGATCTTTACAGCACCCCTTCTGAGGATCTAGCTCAGTACCCGGCTGCTGAGTTTGCATGCAAGTTATCACTCACATGAACCATTGTGTTCCTTTCAACCCTAGTTACCGATACTTTCCGTTGTCTATTTCTGCTAGCCTTAGTGGTAGTTGTTTCTGTTACGAACCTATCACATGAATCCCCTAACCCTGATATTGCCTCACCACCACTCCTACAACCCTATTGACTGAGCCAGTGTCTTACTAGCATGCTTAGGTTGTTTTGCTCGAGTCTGTTACCCATTACTTTCAGTTACTATATTTTATTATGTTCTGGGGGCTCGATGTTTAATCAATCAATCATGCTAATGTTATTACTTAATAATAATTTGATGTTAAGGCACCGGCAGGAGGCCCTGTGTGGTTTTGAGGCCTGCTAGTGTCGACCCTAATAGGAAAAGGGTCTTGTCTACTGATCCATGATGAGCGCACTACCCGCATGTGGGAAGCGAGTATGGGCGCCCCCCTCAATTTGATTCGATTCGCATCTCGTCCAAATCATCTCATTTAGTTCGTGTTTTCCATTTGCCGCATGCATGTTTTTGCGAGCCCAGCGCAGGGTGGAACGTTTGTAGTCGGCATATAGGGGGACACGTTCTTAGAGTGCTATGAGGGTCCATTTTCTTCTGGGCTCGATTAGCCGTGCGCCCAAGGTGCTTTGGGCTTGATGCGAAGAAGAGTTGAGTTGTGTTGAGTGCCCCGCTTGGTGGGAGGCATCCCATCTGGCGGGTTATTCATACGTGTACGGCCAAATTGGTGCAACCCTGCAGGGATAATCTTCTCGAGAAGCCGTGTTTTCCGCGGTTATGGTTAACTTGGTGAAAGTACTGGCTAACAAGTACTCAGGACAACTTAAACCTAATGATTCACAATCTCACACCCCATGATTAACAACTTGACTAGTAATAGGATTATTGTCACAATAACTTGACTCATCTTTAATCCAACTGTGTGAGTTATCCTCAGATTGCTTCTTTGGATAAGGGGCGAGATCCAGGATGGGTTTGCTTGAAGTTATCTTTCAGTTGGTTACAATACTCGATCTTACCTCCTTTCTGATAGTTGGAAGTGATAGAATCTCTGTAGTTGGTTAGCGCAGCCAGTTGCAGCATCTTTTATATCCCCTTTCTTCCGTTGAACCCAAGGCATCCGTGCTTGGTGTTGACGGGCTACACTTTGGTGAACTATGAGTCTTGCTTGCCAGTACGTCTATGTACTGACCCCTTTGGGGCTGTGGTTTCCGCAAACTACGCTTACGAGGATCCAGGTGACGGCTACTACGTGGAGTTTGACGAGGCTGCTGACGAGTAGTTAGCGGACCCGGGCAGGATCCGAGACATCGTGGATGGGCTCCGTCTTTATTTCAGTTTCCGGCTTCTTAAGCCTATTTGGATTTGTCTGTACTCAGACCCCTTTGAATGCTTCCGCTGAGATGTAATGATGTTATGTTGGGACATGTGTCCTCTGGATGATTGTATTTGCTATTCTCTGCCCTAGTGAGGGCCAGTTGCAACTTATTTCAATCTTTTGTGTCTTAGATATATGTTGTGCTATCATTCTGTTACAAGCCGTTGACGTACCATGTGTGTATGGTATGAAGTACGTCAATGGTAGTGTCCTGATTTCTATGGGATAGTTTACGTCGACGCTGAACAGATAGGGGTTGGTTGTCACACATACGTGTGTTGGCCTACTCGTAAGAGGACGCGGGTGCCGGTAAGCCCCGTAATCCAATCTACTACTGTTCAACGGAACGGCGAGTATCCTTTAGAAGTCCGGGTGCGACATTGTTGGTGCACATAGGTAAATCTAGCTTGCATAGGTTTTGTGTTTGATTAATTAAACGCTAGTTTTATTCCGCATTTACTCAAGTCTAAACCGTAATTATTTTAAAGCGCCTATTCACCCCACTACTAGGAAAAGGCCTTTCTGTGGCGCACCAAAATGGGATTCTGTGGCGCACCTAGGGGCCAGAGGGGTGCGCCACAGAATTCACGCCACAGAATTTTTTTCTGTGGCGCACCGAGGCCGTGCGCCACAGAAATGTCAATTCTGTGGCGCACCTCAGCCGTGCGCCACAGAAATTTGCAATTCTGTGGCGCACCAAGTTTGGGTGCGCCACAGAATTTTTTTTTGAATTTCAAAAAAAAAAGGCGGCCAGAACTGGCCGCGGGAAATTTTCGAAATTTCGAAATTTCGCCGGATTTCGTCGGATGCTCGCCGGAGTTGGTCGGTGGAGGATGGGGGTCACCGGAGTTGGTGGCGAGGAGAAGAAGAAGCTCGCCGGAGGTGGTGGTGGTGGTGGTGGTGGTGGTGGAGGAGGAGGAGGAGGAGGAGGAGGAGGAGGAGTAGGAGGAGGAGGAGGAGGAGTAGGAGGAGGAGGAGGAGGAGGAGAGGTGGTGGTGGAGGAGGAGGAGGAGGAGGAGGAGCTCGCCGGAGGTGGTGGTGGTGGTGGTGGAGGAGGAGGAGGAGGAGCTCGCCGGAGGTGGTGGAGGAGGAGGAGGAGGGTGGTGGTGGTGGTGGTGGAGGAGGAGGAGCTCGCCGGAGGTGGTGGAGGAGGAGGAGGAGGGTGGTGGTGGTGGAGGAGGAGGAGGGGTGGTGGTGGTGGTGGAGGAGGAGGAGGAGGAGGAGAGGAGAGGAGAGATAGAAGATGAGAAGTGGAGGAGAAGTGGAGGAGAGAAGGGAAGAAGTGGAGGGGAGAGGGAAGAAGAGGAAGAAATTTCGAATTCTGCCTCAAAATTCTGTGGCGCACCCCCCCTGGTGCGCCACAGAATTTTTTTTTCTTTTTTTTTTATTTTCTAGTCAAAATCTTAAAATGGCCATAACTTTTGTTCCTTTTGGAATTTGGCGATTCTAAAAAAAGCTCACAGGCCGAAGGCTAGTGAGGTTGAGTTCCTTTTTCTCTCTAGTTTTTTTTAATATCTTGATCATTTTTTTTCGACATCGTATGCAAAAGTTATGGCCATTTTACTTTTTTTATAAAACTTTTGCTCAGAAAGTCGAAATTCATATTTCAAAATATGATTAAAAAGTAGACATTAAACTCTCCGTGCATCTATAAGGGATTTATTTTTTGATGCTTTTTAGACCTCCAACTCTTCCGTCAAAAACTAGAAAAGGCGTTCCCGGGGGGGGGGGGGGGGGTGGAGTTGGTGCGTGAGGGCATAATTTTTTCGGATGGGAATTCTGTGGCGCACCTGGCAGTGGTGCGCCACAGAAATGTCATATTTCTGTGGCGCACTAACTACCATGCGCCACAGAAAGGGAGTGTGGCAATCATTGGTGTGGCCCCCAGCTAATTTCTGTGGCGCACCCCCATCCCGTGCGCCACAGAATTCCTCTTTTCTGTGGCGCACCACGGTCCCGTGCGCCACAGAATGTCTCTTTTCTGTGGCGCATGCCCACCCGTGCGCCACAGAAATATATTTCTGTGGCGCACCAAGAAGCCATGCGCCACAGAATCTGTTCCATAGAAAGGCACTTCTCTACTAGTGCCCCCCTCTAGGCGGCATCCTTATACTTTCAGAGGTGCTATTGGTTATATTCTTTATGATTTGAAGGGGATTTCTCCCTCTATATGTCAGCATGCTATTAATATTGAACCTGATGCAAAGCAAGTTGTTGAACATCAACGTCATTTAAATCCTAAGATGAAGGATGCGGTAAGAAACGAGATATTGAAACTCCTTGATGCTGGTATTATTTATCCTATTGCTGATAGTAGATGGGTTAGTCCTGTGTATTTATCCTACAGCTTGGCTTTGCTATTTGGTCTTCTTGAAACCAAAGCTGTAACATTGATGATCAATAGCCATTGTAGACTAAAATGAAGTGCATAGTTGCTAGGAACCTAGTACTGTCATATGCAACATTACTTAAGTTATGTAACCGCACTTTGCAGGTAATTGATGCAATTGAGAACGAGAAAGAGGTTTCAAAGACATATCCAATTTATAATGTCGATAGAGCTGTCTGCGGTCGAGTAGCAGGTGCCATTGCTAAGAAGTATGGGGACACAGGCTTTGCAGGCCAGCTGAACATTACGTATGTTAACTATTTCCTTGTTTGCATAATTTTATCCATCTATTTGCTATGAAAAATTAGAAAATAAATAGTTTCAAACATTTCAGGTTTACTGGGAGTGCAGGACAGTCCTTTGGTTGTTTTCTAACCCCTGGCATGAATGTTCGCCTAGTAGGAGGGCAAACGATTATGTTGGGAAGGTACTAAATACATCCTAGAGGAGGATGATACACTAGTCCAAAATATACACTATTGGAAATTCTTTCTGGCCAGCTTCATAAGCCTTCTGTTTCATCATTGCAGGGTATGGCTGGCGGAGAGCTGGTTGTTGTTCCTGTAGATGATACAGGATTTGTTCCTGAGGATGCTGCTATAGTTGGGAACACTTGTCTGTATGGAGCTACGGGTGGTCAAGTATTTGTGAGAGGCAAGACAGGAGAAAGATTTGCAGTTCGGAACTCTCTTGAGCAAGCAGTGGTTGAGGGCACAGGAGATCATTGCTGCGAATACATGACTGGTGGCTGTGTAGTTGTACTTGGCAAGTAAGTACACAGCCTGTATAATGCCCATTTTGTGTGTTACCCTTGTCTTGATATATATTTCTCAATCCACAGAAAGGGAGTGTGGCAATCATTGGTGTGGCCCCCAGCTAATTTCTGTGGCGCACCCCCATCCCGTGCGCCACAGAATTCCTCTTTTCTGTGGCGCACCACGGTCCCGTGCGCCACAGAATGTCTCTTTTCTGTGGCGCATGCCCACCCGTGCGCCACAGAAATATATTTCTGTGGCGCACCAAGAAGCCATGCGCCACAGAATCTGTTCCATAGAAAGGCACTTCTCTACTAGTGCCCCCCTCTAGGCGGCATCCTTATACTTTCAGAGGTGCTATTGGTTATATTCTTTATGATTTGAAGGGGATTTCTCCCTCTATATGTCAGCATGCTATTAATATTGAACCTGATGCAAAGCAAGTTGTTGAACATCAACGTCATTTAAATCCTAAGATGAAGGATGCGGTAAGAAACGAGATATTGAAACTCCTTGATGCTGGTATTATTTATCCTATTGCTGATAGTAGATGGGTTAGTCCTGTGTATTTATCCTACAGCTTGGCTTTGCTATTTGGTCTTCTTGAAACCAAAGCTGTAACATTGATGATCAATAGCCATTGTAGACTAAAATGAAGTGCATAGTTGCTAGGAACCTAGTACTGTCATATGCAACATTACTTAAGTTATGTAACCGCACTTTGCAGGTAATTGATGCAATTGAGAACGAGAAAGAGGTTTCAAAGACATATCCAATTTATAATGTCGATAGAGCTGTCTGCGGGTCGAGTAGCAGGTGCCATTGCTAAGAAGTATGGGGACACAGGCTTTGCAGGCCAGCTGAACATTACGTATGTTAACTATTTCCTTGTTTGCATAATTTTATCCATCTATTTGCTATGAAAAATTAGAAAATAAATAGTTTCAAACATTTCAGGTTTACTGGGAGTGCAGGACAGTCCTTTGGTTGTTTTCTAACCCCTGGCATGAATGTTCGCCTAGTAGGAGGGCAAACGATTATGTTGGGAAGGTACTAAATACATCCTAGAGGAGGATGATACACTAGTCCAAAATATACACTATTGGAAATTCTTTCTGGCCAGCTTCATAAGCCTTCTGTTTCATCATTGCAGGGTATGGCTGGCGGAGAGCTGGTTGTTGTTCCTGTAGATGATACAGGATTTGTTCCTGAGGATGCTGCTATAGTTGGGAACACTTGTCTGTATGGAGCTACGGGTGGTCAAGTATTGTGAGAGGCAAGTCAGGAGAAAGATTTGCAGTTCGGAACTCTCTTGAGCAAGCAGTGGTTGAGGGCACAGGAGATCATTGCTGCGAATACATGACTGGTGGCTGTGTAGTTGTACTTGCAAGTAAGTACACAGCCTGTATAATGCCCATTTTGTGTGTTACCCTTGTCTTGATATATATTTCTCAATCCACAGAAAGGGAGTGTGGCAATCATTGGTGTGGCCCCCAGCTAATTTCTGTGGCGCACCCCCATCCCGTGCGCCACAGAATTCCTCTTTTCTGTGGCGCACCACGGTCCCGTGCGCCACAGAATGTCTCTTTTCTGTGGCGCATGCCCACCCGTGCGCCACAGAAATATATTTCTGTGGCGCACCAAGAAGCCATGCGCCACAGAATCTGTTCCATAGAAAGGCACTTCTCTACTAGTGCCCCCCTCTAGGCGGCATCCTTATACTTTCAGAGGTGCTATTGGTTATATTCTTTATGATTTGAAGGGGATTTCTCCCTCTATATGTCAGCATGCTATTAATATTGAACCTGATGCAAAGCAAGTTGTTGAACATCAACGTCATTTAAATCCTAAGATGAAGGATGCGGTAAGAAACGAGATATTGAAACTCCTTGATGCTGGTATTATTTATCCTATTGCTGATAGTAGATGGGTTAGTCCTGTGTATTTATCCTACAGCTTGGCTTTGCTATTTGGTCTTCTTGAAACCAAAGCTGTAACATTGATGATCAATAGCCATTGTAGACTAAAATGAAGTGCATAGTTGCTAGGAACCTAGTACTGTCATATGCAACATTACTTAAGTTATGTAACCGCACTTTGCAGGTAATTGATGCAATTGAGAACGAGAAAGAGGTTTCAAAGACATATCCAATTTATAATGTCGATAGAGCTGTCTGCGGTCGAGTAGCAGGTGCCATTGCTAAGAAGTATGGGGACACAGGCTTTGCAGGCCAGCTGAACATTACGTATGTTAACTATTTCCTTGTTTGCATAATTTTATCCATCTATTTGCTATGAAAAATTAGAAAATAAATAGTTTCAAACCATTTCAGGTTTTACTGGGAGTGCAGGACAGTCCTTTGGTTGTTTTCTAACCCCTGGCATGAATGTTCGCCTAGTAGGAGGGCAAACGATTATGTTGGAAGGTACTAAATACATCCTAGAGGAGGATGAGACACTAGTCCAAAATATACACTATTGGAAATTCTTTCTGGCCAGCTTCATAAGCCTTCTGTTTCATCATTGCAGGGTATGGCTGGCGGAGAGCTGGTTGTTGTTCCTGTAGATGATACAGGATTTGTTCCTGAGGATGCTGCTATAGTTGGGGAACAACTTGTCTGTATGGAGCTACGGGTGGTCAAGTATTTGTGAGAGGCAAGACAGGAGAAAGATTTGCAGGTTCGGAACTCTCTTGAGCAAGCAGTGGTTGAGGGCACAGGAGATCATTGCTGCGAATACATGACTGGTGGCTGTGTAGTTGTACTTGGCAAGTAAGTACACAGCCTGTATAATGCCCATTTTGTGTGTTACCCTTGTCTTGATATATATTTCTCAATCCACAGAAAGGGAGTGTGGCAATCATTGGTGTGGCCCCCAGCTAATTTCTGTGGCGCACCCCCATCCCGGTGCGCCACAGAATTCCTCTTTTCTGTGGCGCACCACGGTCCCGTGCGCCACAGAATGTCTCTTTTCTGTGGCGCATGCCCACCCGTGCGCCACAGAAATATATTTCTGTGGCGCACCAAGAAGCCATGCGCCACAGTATCTGTTCCATAGAAAGGCACTTCTCTACTAGTGCCCCCCTCTAGGCGGCATCCTTTATCTTTCAGAGGTGCTATTGGTTATATTCTTTATGATTTGAAGGGGATTTCTCCCTCTATATGTCAGCATGCTATTAATATTGAACCTGATGCAAAGCAAGTTGTTGAACATCAACGTCATTTAAATCCTAAGATGAAGGATGCGGTAAGAAACGAGATATTGAAACTCCTTGATGCTGGTATTATTTATCCTATTGCTGATAGTAGATGGGTTAGTCCTGTGTATTTATCCTACAGCTTGGCTTTGCTATTTGGTCTTCTTGAAACCAAAGCTGTAACATTGATGATCAATAGCCATTGTAGACTAAAATGAAGTGCATAGTTGCTAGGAACCTAGTACTGTCATATGCAACATTACTTAAGTTATGTAACCGCACTTTGCAGGTAATTGATGCAATTGAGAACGAGGAAAGAGGTTTCAAAGACATATCCAATTTATAATGTCGATAGAGCTGTCTGCGGTCGAGTAGCAGGTGCCATTGCTAAGAAGTATGGGGACACAGGCTTTGCAGGCCAGCTGAACATTACGTATGTTAACTATTTCCTTGTTGCATAATTTTATCCATCTATTTGCTATGAAAAATTAGAAAATAAATAGTTTCAAACATTTCAGGTTTACTGGGAGTGCAGGACAGTCCTTTGGTTGTTTTCTAACCCCTGGCATGAATGTTCGCCTAGTAGGAGGGCAAACGATTATGTTGGGAAGGTACTAAATACATCCTAGAGGAGGATGATACACTAGTCCAAAATATACACTATTGGAAATTCTTTCTGGCCAGCTTCATAAGCCTTCTGTTTCATCATTGCAGGGTATGGCTGGCGGAGAGCTGGTTGTTGTTCCTGTAGATGATACAGGATTTGTTCCTGAGGATGCTGCTATAGTTGGGAACACTTGTCTGTATGGAGCTACGGGTGGTCAAGTATTTGTGAGAGGCAAGACAGGAGAAAGATTTGCAGTTCGGAACTCTCTTGAGCAAGCAGTGGTTGAGGGCACAGGAGATCATTGCTGCGAATACATGACTGGTGGCTGTGTAGTTGTACTTGGCAAGTAAGTACACAGCCTGTATAATGCCCATTTTGTGTGTTACCCTTGTCTTGATATATATTTCTCAATCCACAGAAAGGGAGTGTGGCAATCATTGGTGTGGCCCCCAGCTAATTTCTGTGGCGCACCCCCATCCCGTGCGCCACAGAAATTCCTCTTTTCTGTGGCGCACCACGGTCCCGTGCGCCACAGAATGTCTCTTTTCTGTGGCGCATGCCCACCCGTGCGCCACAGAAATATATTTCTGTGGCGCACCAAGAAGCCATGCGCCACAGAATCTGTTCCATAGAAAGGCACTTCTCTACTAGTGCCCCCCTCTAGGCGGCATCCTTATACTTTCAGAGGTGCTATTGGTTATATTCTTTATGATTTGAAGGGGATTTCTCCCTCTATATGTCAGCATGCTATTAATATTGAACCTGATGCAAAGCAAGTTGTTGAACATCAACGTCATTTAAATCCTAAGATGAAGGATGCGGTAAGAAACGAGATATTGAAACTCCTTGATGCTGGTATTATTTATCCTATTGCTGATAGTAGATGGGTTAGTCCTGTGTATTTATCCTACAGCTTGGCTTTGCTATTTGGTCTTCTTGAAACCAAAGCTGTAACATTGATGATCAATAGCCATTGTAGACTAAAATGAAGTGCATAGTTGCTAGGAACCTAGTACTGTCATATGCAACATTACTTAAGTTATGTAACCGCACTTTGCAGGTAATTGATGCAATTGAGAACGAGAAAGAGGTTTCAAAGACATATCCAATTTATAATGTCGATAGAGCTGTCTGCGGTCGAGTAGCAGGTGCCATTGCTAAGAAGTATGGGGACACAGGCTTTGCAGGCCAGCTGAACATTACGTATGTTAACTATTTCCTTGTTTGCATAATTTTATCCATCTATTTGCTATGAAAAATTAGAAAATAAATAGTTTCAAACATTTCAGGTTTACTGGGAGTGCAGGACAGTCCTTTGGTTGTTTTCTAACCCCTGGCATGAATGTTCGCCTAGTAGGAGGGCAAACGATTATGTTGGGAAGGTACTAAATACATCCTAGAGGAGGATGATACACTAGTCCAAAATATACACTATTGGAAATTCTTTCTGGCCAGCTTCATAAGCCTTCTGTTTCATCATTGCAGGGTATGGCTGGCGGAGAGCTGGTTGTTGTTCCTGTAGATGATACAGGATTTGTTCCTGAGGATGCTGCTATAGTTGGGAACACTTGTCTGTATGGAGCTACGGGTGGTCAAGTATTTGTGAGAGGCAAGACAGGAGAAAGATTTGCAGTTCGGAACTCTCTTGAGCAAGCAGTGGTTGAGGGCACAGGAGATCATTGCTGCGAATACATGACTGGTGGCTGTGTAGTTGTACTTGGCAAGTAAGTACACAGCCTGTATAATGCCCATTTTGTGTGTTACCCTTGTCTTGATATATATTTCTCAATCCACAGAAAGGGAGTGTGGCAATCATTGGTGTGGCCCCCAGCTAATTTCTGTGGCGCACCCCCAGCCACGTGCGCCACAGAATTCCTCTTTTCTGTGGCGCACCACGGTCCCGTGCGCCACAGAATGTCTCTTTTCTGTGGCGCATGCCCACCCGTGCGCCACAGAAATATATTTCTGTGGCGCACCAAGAAGCCATGCGCCACAGAATCTGTTCCATAGAAAGGCACTTCTCTACTAGTGCCCCCCTCTAGGCGGCATCCTTATACTTTCAGAGTGCTATTGGTTATATTCTTTATGATTTGAAGGGGATTTCTCCCTCTATATGTCAGCATGCTATTAATATTGAACCTGATGCAAAGCAAGTTGTTGAACATCAACGTCATTTAAATCCTAAGATGAAGGATGCGGTAAGAAACGAGATATTGAAACTCCTTGATGCTGGTATTATTTATCCTATTGCTGATAGTAGATGGGTTAGTCCTGTGTATTTATCCTACAGCTTGCTTTGCTATTTGGTCTTCTTGAAACCAAAGCTGTAACATTGATGATCAATAGCCATTGTAGACTAAAATGAAGTGCATAGTTGCTAGGAACCTAGTACTGTCATATGCAACATTACTTAAGTTATGTAACCGCACTTTGCAGGTAATTGATGCAATTGAGAACGAGAAAGAGGTTTCAAAGACATATCCAATTTATAATGTCGATAGAGCTGTCTGCGGTCGAGTAGCAGGTGCCATTGCTAAGAAGTATGGGGACACAGGCTTTGCAGGCCAGCTGAACATTACGTATGTTAACTATTTCCTTGTTTGCATAATTTTATCCATCTATTTGCTATGAAAAATTAGAAAATAAATAGTTTCAAACATTTCAGGTTTACTGGGAGTGCAGGACAGTCCTTTGGTTGTTTTCTAACCCCTGGCATGAATGTTCGCCTAGTAGGAGGGCAAACGATTATGTTGGGAAGGTACTAAATACATCCTAGAGGAGGATGATACACTAGTCCAAAATATACACTATTGGAAATTCTTTCTGGCCAGCTTCATAAGCCTTCTGTTTCATCATTGCAGGGTATGGCTGGCGGAGAGCTGGTTGTTGTTCCTGTAGATGATACAGGATTTGTTCCTGAGGATGCTGCTATAGTTGGGAACACTTGTCTGTATGGAGCTACGGGTGGTCAAGTATTTGTGAGAGGCAAGACAGGAGAAAGATTTGCAGTTCGGAACTCTCTTGAGCAAGCAGTGGTTGAGGGCACAGGAGATCATTGCTGCGAATACATGACTGGTGGCTGTGTAGTTGTACTTGGCAAGTAAGTACACAGCCTGTATAATGCCCATTTTGTGTGTTACCCTTGTCTTGATATATATTTCTCAATCCACAGAAAGGAGTGTGGCAATCATTGGTGTGGCCCCCAGCTAATTTCTGTGGCGCACCCCCATCCCGTGCGCCACAGAATTCCTCTTTTCTGTGGCGCACCACGGTCCCCGTGCGCCACAGAATGTCTCTTTTCTGTGGCGCATGCCACCCGTGCGCCACAGAAATATATTTCTGTGGCGCACCAAGAAGCCATGCGCCACAGAATCTGTTCCATAGAAAGGCACTTCTCTACTAGTGCCCCCCTCTAGGCGGCATCCTTATACTTTCAGAGGTGCTATTGGTTATATTCTTTATGATTTGAAGGGGATTTCTCCCTCTATATGTCAGCATGCTATTAATATTGAACCTGATGCAAAGCAAGTTGTTGAACATCAACGTCATTTAAATCCTAAGATGAAGGATGCGGTAAGAAACGAGATATTGAAACTCCTTGATGCTGGTATTATTTATCCTATTGCTGATAGTAGATGGGTTAGTCCTGTGTATTTATCCTACAGCTTGGCTTTGCTATTTGGTCTTCTTGAAACCAAAGCTGTAACATTGATGATCAATAGCCATTGTAGACTAAAATGAAGTGCATAGTTGCTAGGAACCTAGTACTGTCATATGCAACATTACTTAAGTTATGTAACCGCACTTTGCAGGTAATTGATGCAATTGAGAACGAGAAAGAGGTTTCAAAGACATATCCAATTTATAATGTCGATAGAGCTGTCTGCGGTCGAGTAGCAGGTGCCATTGCTAAGAAGTATGGGGACACAGGCTTTGCAGGCCAGCTGAACATTACGTATGTTAACTATTTCCTTGTTTGCATAATTTTATCCATCTATTTGCTATGAAAAATTAGAAAATAAATAGTTTCAAACATTTCAGGTTACTGGGAGTGCAGGACAGTCCTTTGGTTGTTTTCTAACCCCTGGCATGAATGTTCGCCTAGTAGGAGGGCAAACGATTATGTTGGAAGGTACTAAATACATCCTAGAGGAGGATGATACACTAGTCCAAAATATACACTATTGGAAATTCTTTCTGGCCAGCTTCATAAGCCTTCTGTTTCATCATTGCAGGGTATGGCTGCGGAGAGCTGGTTGTTGTTCCTGTAGATGATACAGGATTTGTTCCTGAGGATGCTGCTATAGTTGGGAACACTTGTCTGTATGGAGCTACGGGTGGTCAAGTATTTGTGAGAGGCAAGACAGGAGAAAGATTTGCAGTTCGGAACTCTCTTGAGCAAGCAGTGGTTGAGGGCACAGGAGATCATTGCTGCGAATACATGACTGGTGGCTGTGTAGTTGTACTTGGCAAGTAAGTACACAGCCTGTATAATGCCCATTTTGTGTGTTACCCTTGTCTTGATATATATTTCTCAATCCACAGAAAGGGAGTGTGGCAATCATTGGTGTGGCCCCCAGCTAATTTCTGTGGCGCACCCCCATCCCGTGCGCCACAGAATTCCTCTTTTCTGTGGCGCACCACGGTCCCGTGCGCCACAGAATGTCTCTTTTCTGTGGCGCATGCCCACCCGTGCGCCACAGAAATATATTTCTGTGGCGCACCAAGAAGCCATGCGCCACAGAATCTGTTCCATAGAAAGGCACTTCTCTACTAGTGCCCCCCTCTAGGCGGCATCCTTATACTTTCAGAGGTGCTATTGGTTATATTCTTTATGATTTGAAGGGGATTTCTCCCTCTATATGTCAGCATGCTATTAATATTGAACCTGATGCAAAGCAAGTTGTTGAACATCAACGTCATTTAAATCCTAAGATGAAGGATGCGGTAAGAAACGAGATATTGAAACTCCTTGATGCTGGTATTATTTATCCTATTGCTGATAGTAGATGGGTTAGTCCTGTGTATTTATCCTACAGCTTGGCTTTGCTATTTGGTCTTCTTGAAACCAAAGCTGTAACATTGATGATCAATAGCCATTGTAGACTAAAATGAAGTGCATAGTTGCTAGGAACCTAGTACTGTCATATGCAACATTACTTAAGTTATGTAACCGCACTTTGCAGGTAATTGATGCAATTGAGAACGAGAAAGAGGTTTCAAAGACATATCCAATTTATAATGTCGATAGAGCTGTCTGCGGTCGAGTAGCAGGTGCCATTGCTAAGAAGTATGGGGACACAGGCTTTGCAGGCCAGCTGAACATTACGTATGTTAACTATTTCCTTGTTTGCATAATTTTATCCATCTATTTGCTATGAAAAATTAGAAAATAAATAGTTTCAAACATTTCAGGTTTACTGGGAGTGCAGGACAGTCCTTTGGTTGTTTTCTAACCCCTGGCATGAATGTTCGCCTAGTAGGAGGGCAAACGATTATGTTGGGAAGGTACTAAATACATCCTAGAGGAGGATGATACACTAGTCCAAAATATACACTATTGGAAATTCTTTCTGGCCAGCTTCATAAGCCTTCTGTTTCATCATTGCAGGGTATGGCTGGCGGAGAGCTGGTTGTTGTTCCTGTAGATGATACAGGATTTGTTCCTGAGGATGCTGCTATAGTTGGGAACACTTGTCTGTATGGAGCTACGGGTGGTCAAGTATTTGTGAGAGGCAAGACAGGAGAAAGATTTGCAGTTCGGAACTCTCTTGAGCAAGCAGTGGTTGAGGGCACAGGAGATCATTGCTGCGAATACATGACTGGTGGCTGTGTAGTTGTACTTGGCAAGTAAGTACACAGCCTGTATAATGCCCATTTTGTGTGTTACCCTTGTCTTGATATATATTTCTCAATCCACAGAAAGGGAGTGTGGCAATCATTGGTGTGGCCCCCAGCTAATTTCTGTGGCGCACCCCCATCCCGTGCGCCACAGAATTCCTCTTTTCTGTGGCGCACCACGGTCCCGTGCGCCACAGAATGTCTCTTTTCTGTGGCGCATGCCCACCCGTGCGCCACAGAAATATATTTCTGTGGCGCACCAAGAAGCCATGCGCCACAGAATCTGTTCCATAGAAAGGCACTTCTCTACTAGTGCCCCCCTCTAGGCGGCATCCTTATACTTTCAGAGGTGCTATTGGTTATATTCTTTATGATTTGAAGGGATTTCTCCCTCTATATGTCAGCATGCTATTAATATTGAACCTGATGCAAAGCAAGTTGTTGAACATCAACGTCATTTAAATCCTAAGATGAAGGATGCGGTAAGAAACGAGATATTGAAACTCCTTGATGCTGGTATTATTTATCCTATTGCTGATAGTAGATGGGTTAGTCTGTGTATTTATCCTACAGCTTGGCTTTGCTATTTGGTCTTCTTGAAACCAAAGCTGTAACATTGATGATCAATAGCCATTGTAGACTAAAATGAAGTGCATAGTTGCTAGGAACCTAGTACTGTCATATGCAACATTACTTAAGTTATGTAACCGCACTTTGCAGGTAATTGATGCAATTGAGAACGAGAAAGAGGTTTCAAAGACATATCCAATTTATAATGTCGATAGAGCTGTCTGCGGTCGAGTAGCAGGTGCCATTGCTAAGAAGTATGGGGACACAGGCTTTGCAGGCCAGCTGAACATTACGTATGTTAACTATTTCCTTGTTTGCATAATTTTATCCATCTATTTGCTATGAAAAATTAGAAAATAAATAGTTTCAAACATTTCAGGTTTACTGGGAGTGCAGGACAGTCCTTTGGTTGTTTTCTAACCCCTGGCATGAATGTTCGCCTAGTAGGAGGGCAAACGATTATGTTGGGAAGGTACTAAATACATCCTAGAGGAGGATGATACACTAGTCCAAAATATACACTATTGGAAATTCTTTCTGGCCAGCTTCATAAGCCTTCTGTTTCATCATTGCAGGGTATGGCTGGCGGAGAGCTGGTTGTTGTTCCTGTAGATGATACAGGATTTGTTCCTGAGGATGCTGCTATAGTTGGGAACACTTGTCTGTATGGAGCTACGGGTGGTCAAGTATTTGTGAGAGGCAAGACAGGAGAAAGATTTGCAGTTCGGAACTCTCTTGAGCAAGCAGTGGTTGAGGGCACAGGAGATCATTGCTGCGAATACATGACTGGTGGCTGTGTAGTTGTTACTTGGCAAGTAAGTACACAGCCTGTATAATGCCCATTTTGTGTGTTACCCTTGTCTTGATATATATTTCTCAATCCACAGAAAGGGAGTGTGGCAATCATTGGTGTGGCCCCCAGCTAATTTCTGTGGCGCACCCCCATCCCGTGCGCCACAGAATTCCTCTTTTCTGTGGCGCACCACGGTCCCGTGCGCCACAGAATGTCTCTTTTCTGTGGCGCATGCCCACCCGTGCGCCACAGAAATATATTTCTGTGGCGCACCAAGAAGCCATGCGCCACAGAATCTGTTCCATAGAAAGGCACTTCTCTACTAGTGCCCCCCTCTAGGCGGCATCCTTATACTTTCAGAGGTGCTATTGGTTATATTCTTTATGATTTGAAGGGGATTTCTCCTCTATATGTCAGCATGCTATTAATATTGAACCTGATGCAAAGCAAGTTGTTGAACATCAACGTCATTTAAATCCTAAGATGAAGGATGCGGTAAGAAACGAGATATTGAAACTCCTTGATGCTGGTATTATTTATCCTATTGCTGATAGTAGATGGGTTAGTCCTGTGTATTTATCCTACAGCTTGGCTTTGCTATTTGGTCTTCTTGAAACCAAAGCTGTAACATTGATGATCAATAGCCATTGTAGACTAAAATGAAGTGCATAGTTGCTAGGAACCTAGTACTGTCATATGCAACATTACTTAAGTTATGTAACCGCACTTTGCAGGTAATTGATGCAATTGAGAACGAGAAAGAGGTTTCAAAGACATATCCAATTTATAATGTCGATAGAGCTGTCTGCGGTCGAGTAGCAGGTGCCATTGCTAAGAAGTATGGGGACACAGGCTTTGCAGGCCAGCTGAACATTACGTATGTTAACTATTTCCTTGTTTGCATAATTTTATCCATCTATTTGCTATGAAAAATTAGAAAATAAATAGTTTCAAACATTTCAGGTTTACTGGGAGTGCAGGACAGTCCTTTGGTTGTTTTCTAACCCCTGGCATGAATGTTCGCCTAGTAGGAGGGCAAACGATTATGTTGGGAAGGTACTAAATACATCCTAGAGGAGGATGATACACTAGTCCAAAATATACACTATTGGAAATTCTTTCTGGCCAGCTTCATAAGCCTTCTGTTTCATCATTGCAGGGTATGGCTGGCGGAGAGCTGGTTGTTGTTCCTGTAGATGATACAGGATTTGTTCCTGAGGATGCTGCTATAGTTGGGAACACTTGTCCTGTATGGAGCTACGGGTGGTCAAGTATTTGTGAGAGGCAAGACAGGAGAAAGATTTGCAGTTCGGAACTCTCTTGAGCAAGCAGTGGTTGAGGGCACAGGAGATCATTGCTGCGAATACATGACTGGTGGCTGTGTAGTTGTACTTGGCAAGTAAGTACACAGCCTGTATAATGCCCATTTTGTGTGTTACCCTTGTCTTGATATATATTTCTCAATCCACAGAAAGGGAGTGTGGCAATCATTGGTGTGGCCCCCAGCTAATTTCTGTGGCGCACCCCCATCCCGTGCGCCACAGAATTCCTCTTTTCTGTGGCGCACCACGGTCCCGTGCGCCACAGAATGTCTCTTTTCTGTGGCGCATGCCCACCCGTGCGCCACAGAAATATATTTCTGTGGCGCACCAAGAAGCCATGCGCCACAGAATCTGTTCCATAGAAAGGCACTTCTCTACTAGTGCCCCCCTCTAGGCGGCATCCTTATACTTTCAGAGGTGCTATTGGTTATATTCTTTATGATTTGAAGGGGATTTCTCCCTCTATATGTCAGCATGCTATTAATATTGAACCTGATGCAAAGCAAGTTGTTGAACATCAACGTCATTTAAATCCTAAGATGAAGGATGCGGTAAGAAACGAGATATTGAAACTCCTTGATGCTGGTATTATTTATCCTATTGCTGATAGTAGATGGGTTTGTCCTGTGTATTTATCCTACAGCTTGGCTTTGCTATTTGGTCTTCTTGAAACCAAAGCTGTAACATTGATGATCATTAGCCATTGTAGACTAAAATGAAGTGCATAGTTGCTAGGAACCTAGTACTGTCATATGCAACATTACTTAAGTTATGTAACCGCACTTTGCAGGTAATTGATGCAATTGAGAACGAGAAAGAGGTTTCAAAGACATATCCAATTTATAATGTCGATAGAGCTGTCTGCGGTCGAGTAGCAGGTGCCATTGCTAAGAAGTATGGGGACACAGGCTTTGCAGGCCAGCTGAACATTACGTATGTTAACTATTTCCTTGTTTGCATAATTTTATCCATCTATTTGCTATGAAAAATTAGAAAATAAATAGTTTCAAACATTTCAGGTTTACTGGGAGTGCAGGACAGTCCTTTGGTTGTTTTCTAACCCCTGGCATGAATGTTCGCCTAGTAGGAGGGCAAACGATTATGTTGGGAAGGTACTAAATACATCCTAGAGGAGGATGATACACTAGTCCAAAATATACACTATTGGAAATTCTTTCTGGCCAGCTTCATAAGCCTTCTGTTTCATCATTGCAGGGTATGGCTGGCGGAGAGCTGTTGTTGTTCCTGTAGATGATACAGGATTTGTTCCTGAGGATGCTGCTATAGTTGGGAACACTTGTCTGTATGGAGCTACGGGTGGTCAAGTATTTGTGAGAGGCAAGACAGGAGAAAGATTTGCAGTTCGGAACTCTCTTGAGCAAGCAGTGGTTGAGGGCACAGGAGATCATTGCTGCGAATACATGACTGGTGGCTGTGTAGTTGTACTTGGCAAGTAAGTACACAGCCTGTATAATGCCCATTTGTGTGTTACCCTTGTCTTGATATATATTTCTCAATCCACAGAAAGGGAGTGTGGCAATCATTGGTGTGGCCCCCAGCTAATTTCTGTGGCGCACCCCCATCCGTGCGCCACAGAATTCCTCTTTTCTGTGGCGCACCACGGTCCCGTGCGCCACAGAATGTCTCTTTTCTGTGGCGCATGCCCACCCGTGCGCCACAGAAATATATTTCTGTGGCGCACCAAGAAGCCATGCGCCACAGAATCTGTTCCATAGAAAGGCACTTCTCTACTAGTGCCCCCCTCTAGGCGGCATCCTTATACTTTCAGAGGTGCTATGGTTATATTCTTTATGATTTGAAGGGGATTTCTCCCTCTATATGTCAGCATGCTATTAATATTGAACCTGATGCAAAGCAAGTTGTTGAACATCAACGTCATTTAAATCCTAAGATGAAGGATGCGGTAAGAAACGAGATATTGAAACTCCTTGATGCTGGTATTATTTATCCTATTGCTGATAGTAGATGGGTTAGTCCTGTGTATTTATCCTACAGCTTGGCTTTGCTATTTGGTCTTCTTGAAACCAAAGCTGTAACATTGATGATCAATAGCCATTGTAGACTAAAATGAAGTGCATAGTTGCTAGGAACCTAGTACTGTCATATGCAACATTACTTAAGTTATGTAACCGCACTTTGCAGGTAATTGATGCAATTGAGAACGAGAAAGAGGTTTCAAAGACATATCCAATTTATAATGTCGATAGAGCTGTCTGCGGTCGAGTAGCAGGTGCCATTGCTAAGAAGTATGGGGACACAGGCTTTGCAGGCCAGCTGAACATTACGTATGTTAACTATTTCCTTGTTTGCATAATTTTATCCATCTATTTGCTATGAAAAATTAGAAAATAAATAGTTTCAAACATTTCAGGTTTACTGGGAGTGCAGGACAGTCCTTTGGTTGTTTTCTAACCCCTGGCATGAATGTTCGCCTAGTAGGAGGGCAAACGATTATGTTGGGAAGGTACTAAATACATCCTAGAGGAGGATGATACACTAGTCCAAAAATATACACTATGGAAATTCTTTCTGGCCAGCTTCATAAGCCTTCTGTTTCATCATTGCAGGGTATGGCTGGCGGAGAGCTGGTTGTTGTTCCTGTAGATGATACAGGATTTGTTCCTGAGGATGCTGCTATAGTTGGGAACACTTGTCTGTATGGAGCTACGGGTGGTCAAGTATTTGTGAGAGGCAAGACAGGAGAAAGATTTGCAGTTCGGAACTCTCTTGAGCAAGCAGTGGTTGAGGGCACAGGAGATCATTGCTGCGAATACATGACTGGTGGCTGGTAGTTGTACTTGGCAAGTAAGTACACAGCCTGTATAATGCCCATTTTGTGTGTTACCCTTGTCTTGATATATATTTCTCAATCCACAGAAAGGGAGTGTGGCAAGCATTGGTGTGGCCCCCAGCTAATTTCTGTGGCGCACCCCCATCCCGTGCGCCACAGAATTCCTCTTTTCTGTGGCGCACCACGGTCCCGTGCGCCACAGAATGTCTCTTTTCTGTGGCGCATGCCCACCCGTGCGCCACAGAAATATATTTCTGTGGCGCACCAAGAAGCCATGCGCCACAGAATCTGTTCCATAGAAAGGCACTTCTCTACTAGTGCCCCCCTCTAGGCGGCATCCTTATACTTTCAGAGGTGCTATTGGTTATATTCTTTATGATTTGAAGGGGATTTCTCCCTCTATATGTCAGCATGCTATTAATATTGAACCTGATGCAAAGCAAGTTGTTGAACATCAACGTCATTTAAATCCTAAGATGAAGGATGCGGTAAGAAACGAGATATTGAAACTCCTTGATGCTGGTATTATTTATCCTATTGCTGATAGTAGATGGGTTAGTCCTGTGTATTTATCCTACAGCTTGGCTTTGCTATTTGGTCTTCTTGAAACCAAAGCTGTAACATTGATGATCAATAGCCATTGTAGACTAAAATGAAGTGCATAGTTGCTAGGAACCTAGTACTGTCATATGCAACATTACTTAAGTTATGTAACCGCACTTTGCAGGTAATTGATGCAATTGAGAACGAGAAAGAGGTTTCAAAGACATATCCAATTTATAATGTCGATAGAGCTGTCTGCGGTCGAGTAGCAGGTGCCATTGCTAAGAAGTATGGGGACACAGGCTTTGCAGGCCAGCTGAACATTACGTATGTTAACTATTTCCTTGTTTGCATAATTTTATCCATCTATTTGCTATGAAAAATTAGAAAATAAATAGTTTCAAACATTTCAGGTTTACTGGGAGTGCAGGACAGTCCTTTGGTTGTTTTCTAACCCTGGCATGAATGTTCGCCTAGTAGGAGGGCAAACGATTATGTTGGGAAGGTACTAAATACATCCTAGAGGAGGATGATACACTAGTCCAAAATATACACTATTGGAAATTCTTTCTGGCCAGCTTCATAAGCCTTCTGTTTCATCATTGCAGGGTATGGCTGGCGGAGAGCTGGTTGTTGTTCCTGTAGATGATACAGGATTTGTTCCTGAGGATGCTGCTATAGTTGGGAACACTTGTCTGTATGGAGCTACGGGTGGTCAAGTATTTGTGAGAGGCAAGACAGGAGAAAGATTTGCAGTTCGGAACTCTCTTGAGCAAGCAGTGGTTGAGGGCACAGGAGATCATTGCTGCGAATACATGACTGGTGGCTGTGTAGTTGTACTTGGCAAGTAAGTACACAGCCTGTATAATGCCCATTTTGTGTGTTACCCTTGTCTTGATATATATTTCTCAATCCACAGAAAGGGAGTGTGGCAATCATTGGTGTGGCCCCCAGCTAATTTCTGTGGCGCACCCCCATCCCGTGCGCCACAGAATTCCTCTTTTCTGTGGCGCACCACGGTCCCGTGCGCCACAGAATGTCTCTTTTCTGTGGCGCATGCCCACCCGTGCGCCACAGAAATATATTTCTGTGGCGCACCAAGAAGCCATGCGCCACAGAATCTGTTCCATAGAAAGGGCACTTCTCTACTAGGTGCCTCGCCCCTCTAGGCGGCATCCTTATACTTTCAGAGGTGCTATTGGTTATATTCTTTATGATTTGAAGGGGATTTCTCCCTCTATTATGTCAGGCATGCTATAAATATTGAACCTGATGCAAAGCAAGTTGTTGAACATCAACGTCAGTTTAAATCCTAAGTATGAAGGATGCGGTAAGAAACGAGATATTGAAACTCCTTGATGCTGGTATTATTTATCCTATTGCTGATAGAGATGGGTTAGTCCTGTGTATTTATCCTACAGCTTGGCTTTGCTATTTGGTCTTCTTGAAACCAAAGCTGTAACATTGATGATCAATAGCCATTGTAGACTAAAATGAAGTGCATAGTTTGCTAGGAACCTAGTACTGTCATATGCAACATTACTTAAGTTATGTAACCGCACTTTGCAGGTAATTGATGCAAATCGAGAAAGAGGTTTCAAAGACATATCCAATTTATAATGTCGATAGAGCTGTCTGCGGTCGAGTAGCAGGTGCCATTGCTAAGAAGTATGGGGGACACAGGCTTTGCAGGCCAGCTGAAACATTACGTATGTTAACTATTTCCTTGTTTGCATAATTTTATCCATCTATTTGCTATGAAAAATTAGAAAATAAATAGTTTCAAACATTTCAGGTTTACTGGGAGTGCAGGGACAGTCCTTTGGTTGTTTTCTAACACCCTGGCATGAATGTTCGCCTAGTAGGAGGGCAAACGATTATGTTGGGAAGGTAACTAAATACATCCTAGAGGAGGATGATACACTAGTCCTAAATATACACTATGGAAATTCTTTCTGGCCAGCTTCATAAGCCTTCTGTTTCATCATTGCTAGGGTATGGCTGGCGGAGAGCTGGTTGTTGTTCCTGTAGATGATACAGGATTTTGTTCTGAGGATGCTGCTATAGTTGGGAACACTTGTCTGTATGGAGCTACGGGTGGTCAAGTATTTGTGAGAGGCAAGACAGGAGAAAGATTTGCAGTTCGGAACTCTCTTGAGCAAGCAGTGGTTGAGGGCACAGGAGATCATTGCTGCGAATACATGACTGGTGGCTGTGTAGTTGTACTTGGCAAGTAAGTACACAGCCTGTATAATGCCCATTTTGTGTGTTACCCTTGTCTTGATATATATTTCTCAATCCACAGAAAGGGAGTGTGGCAATCATTGGTGTGGCCCCCAGCTAATTTCTGTGGCGCACCCCCATCCCGTGCGCCACAGAATTCCTCTTTTCTGTGGCGCACCACGGTCCCGTGCGCCACAGAATGTCTCTTTTCTGTGGCGCATGCCCACCCGTGCGCCACAGAAATATATTTCTGTGGCGCACCAAGAAGCCATGCGCCACAGAATCTGTTCCATAGAAAGGCACTTCTCTACTAGTGCCCCCCTCTAGGCGGCATCCTTATACTTTCAGAGGTGCTATTGATATTCTTTATGATTTGAAGGAGGATTTCTCCCTCTATATGTCAGCATGCTATTAATAATGAACCTGATGCAAAGCAAGTTGTTGAACATCAACGTCATTTAAATCCTAAGATGAAGGATGCGTAAGAAACGAGATATTGAAACTCCTTGATGCTGGTATTATTTATCCTATTGCTGATAGTAGATGGGTTAGTCCTGTGTATTTATCCTACAGCTTGCTTTGCTATTTGGTCTTCTTGAAACCAAAGCTGTAACATGATGATCAATAGCCATTGTAGACTAAAATGAGAGTGCATAGTTGCTAGGAAACCTAGTACTGTCATATTCAACATTACTTAAGTTATGTAACCGCACTTTGCAGGTAATTGATCAATTGAGAACGAGAAAGAGGTTTCAAAGACATATCCAATTTATAATGTCGATAGAGCTGTCCTGCGGTCGAGTAGCAGGTGCCATTGCTAAGAAGTATGAGGGACACATGGCTTTGCAGGGCCCAGCTGACATTACGTATGTTAACTATTTCCTTGTTTGCATAATTTTATCCATCTATTTGCTATGAAAAATTAGAAAATAAATAGTTTCAAACATTTCAGGTTTACTGGGAGTGCAGGACAGTCCTTTGGTTGTTTTCTAACCCCTGGCATGAATGTTCGCCTAGTAGGAGGGCAAACGATTATGTTGGGAAGGTACTAAATACATCCTAGAGGAGGATGATACACTAGTCCAAAATATACACTATTGGAAATTCTTTCTGGCCAGCTTCATAAGCCTTCTGTTTCATCATTGCAGGGTATGGCTGGCGGAGAGCTGGTTGTTGTTCCTGTAGATGATACAGGATTTGTTCCTGAGGATGCTGCTATAGTTGGGAACACTTGTCTGTATGGAGCTACGGGTGGTCAAGTATTTGTGAGAGGCAAGACAGGAGAAAGATTTGCAGTTCGGAACTCTCTTGAGCAAGCAGTGGTTGAGGGCACAGGAGATCATTGCTGCGAATACATGACTGGTGGCTGTGTAGTTGTACTTGGCAAGTAAGTACACAGCCTGTATAATGCCCATTTTGTGTGTTACCCTTGTCTTGATATATATTTCTCAATCCACAGAAAGGGAGTGTGGCAATCATTGGTGTGGCCCCCAGCTAATTTCTGTGGCGCACCCCCATCCCGTGCGCCACAGAATTCCTCTTTTCTGTGGCGCACCACGGTCCCGTGCGCCACAGAATGTCTCTTTTCTGTGGCGCATGCCCACCCGTGCGCCACAGAAATATATTTCTGTGGCGCACCAAGAAGCCATGCGCCACAGAATCTGTTCCATAGAAAGGCACTTCTCTACTAGTGCCCCCCTCTAGGCGGCATCCTTATACTTTCAGAGGTGCTATTGGTTATATTCTTTATGATTTGAAGGGGATTTCTCCCTCTATATGTCAGCATGCTATTAATATTGAACCTGATGCAAAGCAAGTTGTTGAACATCAACGTCATTTAAATCCTAAGATGAAGGATGCGGTAAGAAACGAGATATTGAAACTCCTTGATGCTGGTATTATTTATCCTATTGCTGATAGTAGATGGGTTAGTCCTGTGTATTTATCCTACAGCTTGGCTTTGCTATTTGGTCTTCTTGAAACCAAAGCTGTAACATTGATGATCAATAGCCATTGTAGACTAAAATGAAGTGCATAGTTGCTAGGAACCTAGTACTGTCATATGCAAACATTACTTAAGTTATGTAACCGCACTTTGCAGGTAATTGATGCAATTGAGAACGAGAAAGAGGTTTCAAAGACATATCCAATTTATAATGTCGATAGAGCTGTCTGCGGTCGAGTAGCAGGTGCCATTGCTAAGAAGTATGGGGACACAGGCTTTGCAGGCCAGCTGAACATTACGTATGTTAACTATTTCCTTGTTTGCATAATTTTATCCATCTATTTGCTATGAAAAATTAGAAAATAAATAGTTTCAAACATTTCAGGTTTACTGGAGTGCAGGACAGTCCTTTGGCTAACCCCTGGCATGAATGTTCGCCCTAGTAGGAGGGCAAACGATTATGTTGGGAAGGTACTAAATACATCCTAGAGGTGGATGATACAACTAGTCCAAAATATATCACTATTGGAAATTCTTTCTGGCCAGCTTCATAAGCCTTCTGTTTCATCATTGCAGGGTAATGGCTGGCGGAGGAGCTGGTTGTTGTTCTGTAGATGATACAGGATTTGTTCCTAATGAAGGATGCTGCTATAGTTGGGAACACTTGTCTGTATGGGCTACGGGTGGTCAAGTATTTGTGTGAGGCAAGACAGGAGAAAGATTTGCAGTTCGGAACTCTCTTGAGCAAGCAGTGGTTGAGGGCACAGGAGATCATTGCTGCGAATACATGACTGGTGGCTGTGTAGTGTACTTGGCAAGTAAGTACACAGCCTGTATAATTGCCCATTTTGTGTGTTACCCTTGTCTTGATATATATTTCTCAATCCACAGAAAGGGAGTGTGGCAATCATTGGAGCTCTATTTCTGTGGCGCACCCACCATCCCGTGCGCCACAAGAATTCCTCTTTTCTGTGGCGCACCTCGGTCACCAGTGCGCCACAGAACTGTCTCTTTTCTGTGGCGCATGCCCACCCGTGCGCCACAGAAATATTATTTCTGTGGCGCACCATGAAGCCATGCGCCACAGAATCTGTTCCATAGAAAGGCACTTCTCTACATGTGCCCCCCCTCTAGGCGCATTCCTTATACTTTCAGAGGTGCTATTGGTTATATTCTTTATGATTTGAAGGGGATTTTCTCCCTCTTTATGTCAGCATGCTATTAATATTGAACCTGATGCAAAGCAAGTTGTTGAACATCAAACGTCATTTAAATCCTAAGATGAAGGATGCGTAAAGAAAACGAGATATTGAAACTCCTTGATGCTGGTATTATTTATCCTATTGCTGATAGTAGATGGGTTAGTCCCTGTGTATTTATCTAAGCTTGGCTTTGATATTTGGTCTTCTTGAAAAACCAAAGCTGTAACATTGATGATCAATAGCCATTGTAGACTAAAATGAAGTGCATAGTTGCTAGGAACCTAGTCCTGTCATATGCAACATTACTTAAGTTATGTAACCGCACTTTGCAGGTAATTGATGCAATTTGAGAACGAGAAAGAGGTTTCAAAGACATATATCCAATTTATAATGTCGATAGAGCTGTCTGCGGTCCGAGTAGCAGGTGCATTGCTAAGAAGTATGGGGACACAGGCTTTGCAGGCCAGCTGAACATTACGTATGTTAACTATTTCCTTGTTGCATTATTTTATCCATCTATTTGCTATGAAAAATTAGAAAATAAATAGTTTCAAACATTTCAGGTTTACTGGGAGTGCAGGACAGTCCTTTGGTTGTTTTCTACCCCTGGCATGAATGTTCGCCTAGTGGAGGGCAAACGATTATGTTGGGAAGGTACTATATACATCCTAGAGGAGGATGATACACTAGTCCAAAATATACTATAGGAAATCTTTTGGCCAGCTTCATAAGCCTTCTGTTTCATCATTGCAGGGTTATGGCTGGCGGAGAGGCTGGTTGTTGTTCCTGTAGATGATACAGGATTTGTTCCTGAGGATGCTGCTATAGTTGGGAACACTTGTCTGTATGGAGCTACGGGTGGTCAAGTATTTGTGAGAGGCAAGACAGGAGAAAGATTTGCAGTTCGGAACTCTCTTGAGCAAGCAGTGGTTGAGGGCACAGGAGATCATTGCTGCGAATACATGACTGGTGGCTGTGTAGTTGTACTTGGCAAGTAAGTACACAGCCTGTATAATGCCCATTTTGTGTGTTACCCTTGTCTTGATATATATTTCTCAATCCACAGAAAGGGAGTGTGGCAATCATTGGTGTGGCCCCCAGCTAATTTCTGTGGCGCACCCCCATCCCGTGCGCCACAGAATTCCTCTTTTCTGTGGCGCACCACGGTCCCGTGCGCCACAGAATGTCTCTTTTCTGTGGCGCATGCCCACCCGTGCGCCACAGAAATATATTTCTGTGGCGCACCAAGAAGCCATGCGCCACAGAATCTGTTCCATAGAAAGGCACTTCTCTACTAGTGCCCCCCTCTAGGCGGCATCCTTATACTTTCAGAGGTGCTATTGGTTATATTCTTTATGATTTGAAGGGGATTTCTCCCTCTATATGTCAGCATGCTATTAATATTGAACCTGATGCAAAGCAAGTTGTTGAACATCAACGTCATTTAAATCCTAAGATGAAGGATGCGGTAAGAAACGAGATATTGAAACTCCTTGATGCTGGTATTATTTATCCTATTGCTGATAGTAGATGGGTTAGTCCTGTGTATTTATCCTACAGCTTGGCTTTGCTATTTGGTCTTCTTGAAACCAAAGCTGTAACATTGATGATCAATAGCCATTGTAGACTAAAATGAAGTGCATAGTTGCTAGGAACCTAGTACTGTCATATGCAACATTACTTAAGTTATGTAACCGCACTTTGCAGGTAATTGATGCAATTGAGAACGAGAAAGAGGTTTCAAAGACATATCCAATTATAATGTCGATAGAGCTGTCTGCGGTCGAGTAGCAGGTGCCATTGCTAAGAAGTATGGGGACACAGGCTTTGCAGGCCAGCTGAACATTACGTATGTTAACTATTTCCTTGTTTGCATAATTTTATCCATCTATTTGCTATGAAAAATTAGAAAATAAATAGTTTCAACATTTCAGGTTTACTGGGAGTGCAGGACAGTCCTTTGGTTGTTTTCTAACCCCTGGCATGAATGTTCGCCTAGTAGGAGGGCAAACGATTATGTTGGGAAGGTACTAAATACATCCTAGAGGAGGATGATACACTAGTCCAAAATATACACTATTGGAAATTCTTTCTGGCCAGCTTCATAAGCCTTCTGTTTCATCATTGCAGGGTATGGCTGGCGGAGAGCTGGTTGTTGTTCCTGTAGATGATACAGGATTTGTTCTGAGGATGCTGCTATAGTTGGGAACACTTGTCTGTATGGAGCTACGGGTGGTCAAGTATTTGTGAGAGGCAAGACAGGAGAAAGATTTGCAGTTCGGAACTCTCTTGAGCAAGCAAGTGGTTGAGGGCACAGGAGATCATTGCTGCGAATACATGACTGGTGGCTGTGTAGTTGTACTTGGCAAGTAAGTACACAGCCTGTATAATGCCCATTTTGTGTGTTACCCTTGTCTTGATATATATTTCTCAATCCACAGAAAGGGAGTGTGGCAATCATTGGTGTGGCCCCCAGCTAATTTCTGTGGCGCACCCCCATCCCGTGCGCCACAGAATTCCTCTTTTCTGTGGCGCACCACGGTCCCGTGCGCCACAGAATGTCTCTTTTCTGTGGCGCATGCCCACCCGTGCGCCACAGAAATATATTTCTGTGGCGCACCAAGAAGCATGCGCCACAGAATCTGTTCCATAGAAAGGCACTTCTCTACTAGTGCCCCCCTCTAGGCGGCATCCTTATACTTTCAGAGGTGCTATTGGTTATATTCTTTATGATTTGAAGGGGATTTCTCCCTCTATATGTCAGCATGCTATTAATATTGAACCTGATGCAAAGCAAGTTGTTGAACATCAAACGTCATTTAAATCCTAAGATGAAGGATGCGGTAAGAAACGAGATATTGAAACTCCTTGATGCTGGTATTATTTATCCTATTGCTGATAGTAGATGGGTTAGTCCTGTGTATTTATCCTACAGCTTGGCTTTGCTATTTGGTCTTCTTGAAACCAAAGCTGTACATTGATGATCAATAGCCATTGTAGACTAAAATGAAGTGCATAGTTGCTAGGAACCTAGTACTGTCATATGCAACATTACTTAAGTTATGTAACCGCACTTTGCAGGTAATTGATGCAATTGAGAACGAGAAAGAGGTTTCAAAGACATATCCAATTTATAATGTCGATAGAGCTGTCTGCGGTCGAGTAGCAGGTGCCATTGCTAAGAAGTATGGGGACACAGGCTTTGCAGGCCAGCTGAACATTACGTATGTTAACTATTTCCTTGTTTGCATAATTTTATCCATCTATTTGCTATGAAAAATTAGAAAATAAATAGTTTCAAACATTTCAGGTTTACTGGGAGTGCAGGACAGTCCTTTGTTGTTTTCTAACCCCTGGCATGAATGTTCGCCTAGTAGGAGGGCAAACGATTATGTTGGGAAGGTACTAAATACATCCTAGAGGAGGATGATACACTAGTCCAAAATATACACTATTGGAAATTCTTTCTGGCCAGCTTCATAAGCCTTCTGTTTCATCATTGCAGGGTATGGCTGGCGGAGAGCTGGTTGTTGTTCCTGTAGATGATACAGGATTTGTTCCTGAGGATGCTGCTATAGTTGGGAACACTTGTCTGTATGGAGCTACGGGTGGTCAAGTATTTGTGAGAGGCAAGACAGGAGAAAGATTTGCAGTTCGGAACTCTCTTGAGCAAGCAGTGGTTGAGGGCACAGGAGATCATTGCTGCGAATACATGACTGGTGGCTGTGTAGTTGTACTTGGCAAGTAAGTACACAGCCTGTATAATGCCCATTTTGTGTGTTACCCTTGTCTTGATATATATTTCTCAATCCACAGAAAGGGAGTGTGGCAATCATTGGTGTGGCCCCCAGCTAATTTCTGTGGCGCACCCCCATCCCGTGCGCCACAGAATTCCTCTTTTCTGTGGCGCACCACGGTCCCGTGCGCCACAGAATGTCTCTTTTCTGTGGCGCATGCCCACCCGTGCGCCACAGAAATATATTTCTGTGGCGCACCAAGAAGCCATGCGCCACAGAATCTGTTCCATAGAAAGGCACTTCTCTACTAGTGCCCCCCTCTAGGCGGCATCCCTTATACTTTCAGAGGTGCTATTGGTTATATTCTTTATGATTTGAAGGGGATTTCTCCCTCTATATGTCAGCATGCTATTAATATTGAACCTGATGCAAAGCAAGTTGTTGAACATCAACGTCATTTAAATCCTAAGATGAAGGATGCGGTAAGAAACGAGATATTGAAACTCCTTGATGCTGGTATTATTTATCCTATTGCTGATAGTAGATGGGTTAGTCCTGTGTATTTATCCTACAGCTTGGCTTTGCTATTTGGTCTTCTTGAAACCAAAGCTGTAACATTGATGATCAATAGCCATTGTAGACTAAAATGAAGTGCATAGTTGCTAGGAACCTAGTACTGTCATATGCAACATTACTTAAGTTATGTAACCGCACTTTGCAGGTAATTGATGCAATTGAGAACGAGAAAGAGGTTTCAAAGACATATCCAATTTATAATGTCGATAGAGCTGTCTGCGGTCGAGTAGCAGGTGCCATTGCTAAGAAGTATGGGGACACAGGCTTTGCAGGCCAGCTGAACATTACGTATGTTAACTATTTCCTTGTTTGCATAATTTTATCCATCTATTTGCTATGAAAAATTAGAAAATAAATAGTTTCAAACATTTCAGGTTTTACTGGGAGTGCAGGACAGTCCTTTGGTTGTTTTCTAACCCCTGGCATGAATGTTCGCCTAGTAGGAGGGCAAACGATTATGTTGGGAAGGTACTAAATACATCCTAGAGGAGGATGATACACTAGTCCAAAATATACACTATTGGAAAATTCTTTCTGGCCAGCTTCATAAGCCTTCTGTTTCATCATTGCAGGGTATGGCTGGCGGAGAGCTGGTTGTTGTTCCTGTAGATGATACAGGATTTGTTCCTGAGGATGCTGCTATAGTTGGGAACACTTGTCTGTATGGAGCTACGGGTGGTCAAGTATTTGTGAGAGGCAAGACAGGAGAAAGATTTGCAGTTCGGAACTCTCTTGAGCAAGCAGTGGTTGAGGGCACAGGAGATCATTGCTGCGAATACATGACTGGTGGCTGTGTAGTTGTACTTGGCAAGTAAGTACACAGCCTGTATAATGCCCATTTTGTGTGTTACCCTTGTCTTGATATATATTTCTCAATCCACAGAAAGGGAGTGTGGCAATCATTGGTGTGGCCCCCAGCTAATTTCTGTGGCGCACCCCCATCCCGTGCGCCACAGAATTCCTCTTTTCTGTGGCGCACCACGGTCCCGTGCGCCACAGAATGTCTCTTTTCTGTGGCGCATGCCCACCCGTGCGCCACAGAAATATATTTCTGTGGCGCACCAAGAAGCCATGCGCCACAGAATCTGTTCCATAGAAAGGCACTTCTCTACTAGTGCCCCCCTCTAGGCGGCATCCTTATACTTTCAGAGGTGCTATTGGTTATATTCTTTATGATTTGAAGGGGATTTCTCCCTCTATATGTCAGCATGCTATTAATATTGAACCTGATGCAAAGCAAGTTGTTGAACATCAACGTCATTTAAATCCTAAGATGAAGGATGCGGTAAGAAACGAGATATTGAAACTCCTTGATGCTGGTATTATTTATCCTATTGCTGATAGTAGATGGGTTAGTCCTGTGTATTTATCCTACAGCTTGGCTTTGCTATTTGGTCTTCTTGAAACCAAAGCTGTAACATTGATGATCAATAGCCATTGTAGACTAAAATGAAGTGCATAGTTGCTAGGAACCTAGTACTGTCATATGCAACATTACTTAAGTTATGTAACCGCACTTTGCAGGTAATTGATGCAATTGAGAACGAGAAAGAGGTTTCAAAGACATATCCAATTTATAATGTCGATAGAGCTGTCTGCGGTCGAGTAGCAGGTGCCATTGCTAAGAAGTATGGGGACACAGGCTTTGCAGGCCAGCTGAACATTACGTATGTTAACTATTTCCTTGTTTGCATAATTTTATCCATCTATTTGCTATGAAAAATTAGAAAATAAATAGTTTCAAACATTTCAGGTTTACTGGGAGTGCAGGACAGTCCTTTGGTTGTTTTCTAACCCCTGGCATGAATGTTCGCCTAGTAGGAGGGCAAACGATTATGTTGGGAAGGTACTAAATACATCCTAGAGGAGGATGATACACTAGTCCAAAATATACACTATTGGAAATTCCTTTCTGGCCAGCTTCATAAGCCTTCTGTTTCATCATTGCAGGGTATGGCTGGCGGAGAGCTGGTTGTTGTTCCTGTAGATGATACAGGATTTGTTCCTGAGGATGCTGCTATAGTGGGAACACTTGTCTGTATGGAGCTACGGGTGGTCAAGTATTTGTGAGAGGCAAGACAGGAGAAAGATTTGCAGTTCGGAACTCTCTTGAGCAAGCAGTGTTGAGGGCACAGGAGATCATTGCTGCGAATACATGACTGGTGGCTGTGTAGTTGTACTTGGCAAGTAAGTACACAGCCTGTATAATGGCCCATTTTGTGTGTTAACCCTTGTCTTGATAATATTTCTCAATCCACAGAAAGGGAGTGTGGCAATCATTGGTGTGGCCCCCAGCTAATTCTGTGGCGCACTCCCCATCCCCGTGCGCCACAGAATTCCTCTTTTCTGTGGCGCACCACGGTCCCGTGCGCCACAGAATGTCTCTTTTTCTGTGGCGCATGCCCACCCGTGCGCCACAGAAATATATTTCTGTGGCGCACCAAGAAGCCATGCGCCACAGAATCTGTTCCATAGAAAGGCACTTCTCTACTAGTGCCCCCCTCTAGGCGGCATCCTTATACTTTCAGAGGTGCTATTGGTTATATTCTTTATGATTTGAAGGGGATTTCTCCCTCTATATGTCAGCATGCTATTAATATTGAACCTGATGCAAAGCAAGTTGTTGAACATCAACGTCATTTAAATCCTAAGATGAAGGATGCGGTAAGAAACGAGATATTGAAACTCCTTGATGCTGGTATTATTTATCCTATTGCTGATAGTAGATGGGTTAGTCCTGTGTATTTATCCTACAGCTTGGCTTTGCTATTTGGTCTTCTTGAAACCAAAGCTGTAACATTGATGATCAATAGCCATTGTAGACTAAAATGAAGTGCATAG